>PVIH01017146.1:0-30545 GCA_004025045.1 Sigmodon hispidus
AAAAAAAAAAAAAAAAAAAAAAAAAAAAAAAAAAAAAAAAAAAAAAAAAAAAAGAATTTAAGGAGGAATTTTTGTATGAAATAAAGAAGTAGGAAAAGTAGGAAGTGATTGGGAGGACAAAGAACTTCTATAAGCAACATTGTTGTCTGGAAAACGTCATCAAATGTTGAAACACATGCCCAATGAGTATGAGTTTACAATAAGTCAATCAATAGCATTAGACAGTTTATTGACTCACTACTCATTTTTGTCCAAACAAGAGTCCCTGAGAATGATCGGGAATCACACCCAAGGACAGGGAGAGTGGGTTCCTTTGGAGTCTCAGGAGGGCTGAAAGCAACAAATGAAACCTACAGAGCATGGAGTATGGCAGTTCTCAGTGCCCAGGCAAAGGCAGAAATCACAGTAAATGCACAATGAGAAAGGATGGAGGAGAAAGAAAGGTCGAAGCATTCCCAAGGTTTATAGATGCTGAGCACAGCTTGTTCAAACTGCGGGGGACCCAGTGTGCTTCATATTCCAGATCTTATTGGATTTGGGAATATTTGCACATATCCAATGAGATAACATCTCCCAATCTAATTACAAAACTCATTTATGTTGTATATATACTCTATTAACAGAATGTGAGTGATTGCATAGAATACTTTGAATAATTTTCTATAGGAAATACTTTGTTATAAAATTCTTCATATGTAGCATCATATGTAGGACTGATTCTTTTTCAAGTTTTGGAATATTTTGGACTTACAATCCCCAGATTAGGAATGCTAAAACTGTCTACGGCCATACCACCCTGAACGCGCCCGATCTCGTCTGATCTCCGAGGAACGCTAAAACTATCAGGGGGCTAACAATATGATCAATCCATATTCTAAGAAAAGTATAGGGTACAAAGATGTTCAGACAGAATGTATCCCAAAATTCATGAATTGAAATGTATTCTACATTACTCAGTGTGATCAGGCAGATGTTTTAAGAGGAGAACAAATCATGAACTGGGTTAGTGACACTTTCAGGTGGAACAAGGGGATGCATGCTTGATGCCTTTCCCCATCTTCCATATGAGGATGCAGTAGATGGGGCAACTTTAAAGCCAAGCGCCATCACAGTCACCGAGCCTTCAGGTACCACCCCCTTTCCTTCCTGGCCTCCATAGTCAGAAGAAATAGCTGAGATTTATGAACTCTCCAACATCAGTTGACATGTTACCACCACACAATAAAACCGGGGGGAAATGGAAGCAAGACGTGAAGGTATTACTGTAACAAATACCAATTGCTGGGTCATATCTTTCTCAGATGGTTCCAAATTCTGCTCAAAAGGAACAGAGGCTGTAACAACTAGCCATTTGTTTTGCTTAATATAAAGCAAAATCCTCTCTACTATGGGTAGTTAGTTGTTTTTCACGGGCTGATATGAGCTATTGATGTGAGAGTTTGCTGGGCATAGGGTCATTGAAGAAGGAAGAGATGAAGGCTACAGGGCATGTCATAAATTTTTTTTCTTGTAAAGAGATGCCAGAGGACACAAGAAGAAAATGTCCCCTTTTCTCAGCAAGGCTGTTTGTGCCTATCATTCATTCTGACAGGCTTTATAAGTGTCTTGGGCCACCCCTAGGGAATGATCACAACACAAAGCCATTCTTCAAGAAAGACATAACTACTGGTTTCACTTTTCATTCCAGTTATGCAAGTACCAGAAAGCTGCATAGGCAACATTGACCAGAATTCTAATGAAACCAGAACCTGTCTTTAAGTCATACTGGAGTGACACTGTAGGATCTTAATATTGACCCTGAGGTCAGATTTGGTCTAAACAGTCTCAAGAATTTATAGCTTCCATTATCAAATATCTCAAGATAACACTCTGTTTTTTTTTTTTTCCTTTTCTTTTCTATCTGCTTCCATGTCCAGAACTATAAAAGCCATGCTCATCTCTAGTCATCTGCTCACAGGTCAGGGGGTCATCATCCACTTGTCACTCTTGAGATGTTCCAGTGCATGCTTCACATTTTCCATGTGACCCTCCAACTCAGGCAGGCAGTCTCTGGGTATCCCGTTACATATTGCTTCTAAGTACAGATCATTTCTGCCTCCATGAAGCTTCCAACATCTTGCTTGTATTTCTTAGTTAGGTTTGTTTATTTAAGCTAAATTGGTCCTCTTTTTTTTTTCCTCTAGCCTCTCATTCAAATCTTGCAGTTACTGGATGAAAAAAAGAACTATCCATCTCTCTTTTTCTACTTGGGCTTAGCTGATCCTTTCAACTTCTACTTACTCTTTCAGATCCTGTGACTGAATGTGCTGTAATAAATTCTTACTTTTGTTAAATAAATAATTTTTCCTCTTTTTACATGTTTTAATTATTTATTAAAGTCTTTTTTTCCATTTTATCCCCCTGCTCCCCTCCCTTCCCTCTTCCCAATCCCTCTCAGTCAGCCTTTAGCCTCCCGGCTCCCCATGCCCTATCCCTTCCCCCAAAAGGCCAGGAAGTCTCAAGGTAGATCAGCTCAGCATGGTGCATCCACTCCAGGCAAGTCCGATATTCTCATCCCAATATCAAGACTGGCTTAGGTGTTCCTCTGCAGAAAATGCGCTCTAAGTTGCCAACCCATGCACAAGAACACAATCTGATTCCACCCCTCAAGGCTCCACATACTGCTCATGCCAATAGACAGTTGCCTACCCTTGGAAGGCCTAGCTTCTTTTCCCCAGTGGCTGTTCTTGATCCAGTGAGCTCCTCAGACCTCCAGTTAGCCATCTCTGTGGGACTTCTCCTCATAATCCTTATCCCATTGCTTAAACAGATTCTCCTTCTGGATCTCAGCTGGACCAGGAGCTCAGCTCAGTGCTCAGCCATGGATCTCTGCTTCCACCTCTATTCATTGTTGGATTAGGTTCTGTGATGACACTTAGGGTGGTTATTTATTTGATTCTAGGGGAAACTCTGTTTAGGCACCCCCTCCACTATTGGTTGGAGACATCCTGTGAGTTATGGGAGGTTTCCCCAGCACCCAGTCTCTTTCCAGCCCCACATTGGCTTTCTTTATCAAGATATCCATCTCTTTTTTTTCTCCCTCTTTGTTGCTCCTCTCATTTAACCATCTCCTTTTCTCATGGTTTGTTCCCACCTCGTCTTGTTGCAATCTGTTATGATCCCGATTTGCTAAAGAGATCTCAATTTTCTCTTCCTAGGGGGAATCCCTGGATGTCTCTCTTAAATTTCTTCTGATTCCAAGCTGTTCAGGGATTGTGGTTTACACCTTGTGTATTCTTTGCTTTTTCTCTAAAGTCCACTTATAGGCTTGTGATACCTCACTCAGGAGGATATTCTCCAAATCTATTCATTTGCCTGCAAATTTTAGGATGTTTTTGTTTTTGTTTTTTTTCTGCTGAGTAGTACTCCATTGGGTAGATGTACCACAGTTCATTAATCCATTCTTCAGTTGAGGGGCATCTAGGCTTTTTCCAGGGTTCTTGCTATTTTCTAAGCTGCAAAACACAACCACTGAACATCTTGGGATCTGAAAATTATATTTAATATAGTCTTTCGCTATTCAATCAATCACAACACTATTCATTCCACACAATGGCATTATTACATATTTCTTTTTTTCTTGTCACACTATTTTACTTTGTTTTTCTAGAAAATAAAGACCTTTTTTTTCTATGTTAAAAAAGAAAACATGGCCACTTTTTTGCTATCGTTTTACATACAAACCCTTAAATACAAAAATAAAACTAGCCATGTTCTTTTAATATTATTTGACTACTTGAATCGACATGAGGTCACAGCTGCCCATTTGGTATTGGATAACTAATCAGGGGCTTCTCCTTGAGGAACATCATGTCTCCTGCTCTCAGTATTCCTTAGTTGGCAGTAGTTCTTTGTCTACTGCCAAGGTCATCTGAGATTTCCTCTCTCATGGTAGCATGTCTATTAGTGTTGCTGGTCTTCTGCAGACAGGTAGCAGGATAAAATTTTCCTATTATTTCTAAGAAACACAATTCCACTGCAGCTTTCTCGGTTCTCTGGCTTTTATAATGGCTCTCTGGGCCCCCTCTTTCATGATGTTCACTGTGGTGGTTTGGAGAAGAATGACCCCATAGGCTTATATATTTGAATGCTTTGTCATCAGGAGGAGGGATTAAGAGGTATGGACTTGGTGGAAGTGTTTCACTGGGGGTGGGTTTAGGGCTTTCAAAAGTCCAAGCCACTCCCAGTGTCCCCTTTTCTCCCCGCTGCCTATAGATCTATATGTAGGACTTTCAGCTGCTTCTCCAACACCATGTCTACCTGTGCCACTATCCTTTCCACCATGGTGAAAATAGATTAAACTTCTGAAATTGTAATCAAGCTCCATTTAAATGGTTTCTTTTATAATACTTGGTATGATCATATTGTCTCTTCACTGCAATAGAACACATACTAAGACACCCTCTGAGCCTTAGCTGTAGGAGTTGTGTTACATATCAGTTGGACTGGGAACCTCACAATCACTTGCTCTCCACATTTTCAGTGGCTGTGGTTTTCTGTAATATTTCCTTTTGCTGCAAAGAGGAGTTTCTTTGATGAAGGGTGAGAACAATATTTGTTTGTGGACATAAGGATAAATATTTAGGCAGCACTTGGGATCATGCTAGTTCAGTAAAATGATGGTAATAGGCTCTCCTTGAAAAATCTATGACCTCACTAGTCCCTGTGGCTGGCTAGGTTTCTAGTACCAGGAATAACTTGTCACCTGTTTAGTGTGCCTGATGTCCAATTAGAGAACGGTTGGTTACCTCCAAGATATGGAAGTCACTATTACATCCTTAGCAGTCTCATGCCATATTCATTGTGATTCATAGACATTGTAGCTGGCTGAAAACTAAATTCTTGATCATATCATGTAAGTAGTGTATCATTTATTTAAGTAAGGTGTGACTGAGAAGGTACCAGAAAATAAAGTATGACTTTTACCCATAAATAAATGTGATGTCTTTCTAACTACCATAAGATTCAAGATATAGTTTCAAACAATATAACCATCGAATCAATTATTTCCAAAACATTTCTTTAAAAATAACTTTTGGACCTCTTTAAATAAAAATTCATTAATATATTAATTGTACAAATTAATGAGATGCACTGTGATATATTTTAAAGAAATTTTTGGAATCATTAAGATAAAATGTGAGCTTTATGTAAATTGACATTTTTGATATTTTGGCTTTGTATAAAATCAAAGACGAGATATGCCTAATGAATAGGATAATCACTTGAAGATTAATATTGTGTCTGAAAATAAAGTATATTCATAAGAGAATGAGATTGAGCTTCTTATTTGGCTCAGGCTATATCCGAAAATAAGCATAGAGTTCTAAATAATTTCAAGCCATCATAATACTACTGAGATACTCATGGAACTACAACTAATATGTTTTTATCAAGTGTATGTGAATATTTTTTTATTAAGTGCATGCATGTCTTAAATTTACTTTACATTTTTAATTACTTTCTCACATGGTAATATAGTATGAAATAGTCAGATGGTCTAAAGCTTATTATAAATAAGTATGTGTTATGAACTACATTATAAAATCACAAGTAGGTATGAAACTTAGTGATTTTCAGGATAATTGCTTTCTAATCATAAAGAAAATAGTCATAAAATTTAAATTGCTAACACTGATTGCATACAGTGGGTCATGCTCTGTGCTTACCAGAGTACTATGGCATTTAATAATGTTAGCTCAAAGGTTGTCAGGAAGATAAATGAGTGAAAAATATATGCCCAGGATTTTATCTCAATGCCTACAGAAAACAGTCAACAAATAAGCCGTGCAGTTTTAATTACCCTCAGAAGGAAATTTAAGCTTAAAAAGTAATTTTCCCTAGGGTTATGCATCTGGGAGGTACTTTACTTTAGTAATTAATGTTATTTTTCCCACTTTGTCTCCAGTTGGTTCAGGATAAGGACATCTTGGCAGAAAATTTGTTATTGAAGCACCAGTCACCGCCTATGGATCTCAACACAGGTGCACACAGGTATCAGGTAAACAGCCAAAGTCCTTCAACTGCTGTTCAAAGTTCAGCCACCAAGATAACTCATTCTCTACCTCTGAATTAACTGACTCATTCTGAATTCTCCGTTTATAAAAAAAAGTAAAAATTAAAATGTGAAGAATAAAACTACTTTTCTTAAATATTTGTCAATTATAGAAATAGCAAATGAATTTATTACCATGAAAATTCACCATTTCATCTACATATCAACATTTATCCTTAGCTGTTTTATCCAACTTTCATTTTCTTCCAAGAAGGCTTGCCTCTTTTGTGATTTTGGTGTAAATCCTTCAGGACTTCTTCCAGGTGCTAAAATGTGTATATTTATGAGTTTGTATATAGCTACATAAATAGTTTCTTCTATTTACATCTAGTATTGTGTAAATTTACATGCTTATATCTATAATATACTTGATTAATACATCACAGATGATTCTATGCTGTGTCCATACAGACTATTTCATTTATAGTGAACTATAACATATTATTCCACATTTAGACATCTTATAGTTTATTTATAAATTTACCTAGTGATGAACTTAGAGCTTTCCCAACATTAACTTTTACAAGTAATGTTGCTCATATACATACTCCCTTCTTTTCATGAAAGTATTTCTTTAGGATAACTTCTGGGCAGGTAATTGCTGGGTTATGCATAGATATGTGTTTAAAAACACACAAGAAGCTAGTCTTTGGGTCTTCAATAGCCATGTGAGATCATTACTTCTACAGATTCACTTGCAATATCAGCATATTTATAAGATCTTCAGAACATAAATTAACATTTCTTTCCTTTATTCTGAATGGCTAGGACACTAAATGAACCCTCTGTGTATACTTTGCCTGTATGTCTAATCAGTTGTTGATGTTGTTAATATGCTATAGACTTTCATTATTCTTGATATATATTCTTTATACATGCTGTATACATTTATCTTTCTAACTTGTCTCACCTTTAACAATTTTTTAAGTGACATTACATGCATCAATATGTTTCTTTTAGATTTTGCCTCTTTTGTGATATATTCAAGATTACATAACCTGCCAATTTCCTAAGATTTTTCATAGTATTTTCTGCTATTTTTGACTTTTTATTGTTTTAAGGACATTTAACATAAGATCTACCCTTTGAATATACTTTGCACAGTGCAGTACTATTAGCTATACACATAGTGATATAAACTCCAGAGTTTAAACATCTTCCATATCTAAAACTTTATATTCATTGAAAAGTAACTCCTCCCAGCCCCCAGGAGTTATAGGACTTTATTTCGATATCTTGTTATTCTCCATACTTTATATTACGAGGCATTTATCCTTCTGTGAGTAACTTGCACTATCCTGCTAGGCTATTTTATCCTTTCCAAATATTTACCAAGTTTGATATCTTCGGAATGTAGCACCAGGGAAGTCTCACCAAGGGCAGGTCTATGGCTAAACATCCACACAAATGAAAAAGTCACCAATGCAAAGTTGCTCATTAGACAGTCCTCCATTTTACTGTAGACCCCAATTATCTGTGTGCCATGAGCTTTAACCTGACTGTAGCTCATGCTTAGAGTTAATTATTTCCCTTCTCAGTTTAATATAAATGAGTTGCAAATCCTTAGTGGTCGAAAAGAAATCTAATTAGAGGAAGACAAAGGAACAAGGTAAGAAAATCCATTTCACTGGCTGCTCATACTAAACTTAGAAAACCACCTTCCCCTCGGTTTTACAGGATAAAAAGAACTCCAGTTAGCTGGGGTGTGGGGGGGAGAATTTATGTGTTATCATGTTCTGCTTTAAGTTCAAGGTTTAATATTTATAAACTAAATTATCTAATTAGCTTCATCGGTTGTAATGATGTTATATCAAGCAAGCAAATATTAAATGGTGAAAGTGTCTATCAATCTTCACATCAAATTCAATGTATTCTGTATTGTATGGTACTGATCTCACCCTGAGTGAAAGACAGATACAACATTTTTCACTAATAGGCTCAAGTTCCTGTGATTTGCCTCTCATATGCCTTGCTGTTTACATTTTACCTGCTACCTAAGCAAACACTTGCTATTATATGCTCTAGATTATCTTGTTTACTCTGTTTTTGCAATGGTTATAATAGAGCTCATGAAATCAAAAGATTTCCCTTTTCCAAACTTATTGTCACTGTCTTGGATCTTGAGATACCTGGCTTAGAAACCAGATGCTAGATGAAGCAGAGCGCTGCTCCTCCCAGTGTTAAGATTTTCCCAGAATCCCTTGGCACTACCTCCTCAGCTGCTCTGCCAGCTGCTGCAGGCTCCTCTCCAGGTTCTCCGAACCCTCTTGGTTCATCTTTAACTCGCCCTCCAGCTTTACCTTTTCCCTCTCACACTTCATTCTGGCTTTCCTCTCCCGTTCAAGGGCACCTTCCAACTGACACAAAGAAAGACTGCTTAACTAAATAAATAGGTAGAATTTATAGCCTAAATGTGTACACAACAACCACTTTCTATAAGGAGAAGAAAAACACAAGAATCTGTAATAATTACAGATTTTGCATAATAACAAAAGCATTTTGAAACAAGTACATGTCGCAATAAATTACAAAATAATAGTAATAAATTCATGATAGGTAGAAGTTCTACAGATTATGGGTTATGAGCTATGTCCTAGAGAGGGAACCAATAACAAATGGGCAGTTTGCTCCACACTTCCAGGGAGTGGCAGCTTTCCTCCTCATTGGAAGCTCATTTCAGAGGTAGTTAAGTCCATTTATTCAAGGGCATTTTTTTCATGAGAAGTGAAAATGTTCTTTGTAAATTCTCTACTTCCTGGCACAACACTATGAACACTGTCTCCACAGGATACTCCATGATTACATGAAATCCCTCCAGCATCTCTGATCCTTTTAATCTCCAAGATATACATGTACACCCACTCCCTTATCTTGGTGTCATCTAGATTATAATATGCCATATTCTGATACTCCACCAGATTGATTAGAACATTCTAGTCGTTTTTAGATTAATGTTTTACCAAGTCCTATAAGTTTATCAGGAAACTAGATAACAGTTCTAATAATTTTTATTCATTGATATGTTTGCTTTTCAGTAAACAAATATTCTAAAAGGTGTTGACAGGAAAGACATAAAATTCAAATTGATAGGACTGGGAGAATTTCTGAAAAAATATATGTAAAAGCCTGAAATCATATGAATCACAAGTGATTGTATCTCTCAAAATTTATATGTTGACATCCTAACCGTTAAGATATTAGAAGAGCAGACCTCTGTGAGTGAACACGTCAAAGAGAAAGAGACTCATGAGTAAGAGTCTGTTCCTTCTACTGAGGGAAGAGGAAGCAAGAAGATGGCAACATGTGAAAGATGACATGGACTTTCATCAGAAATCACACAAACCATTGCCTTGATCTAGGAATTCTCAAGCTCCAGAACCGAAGGACTTATTTCTGATTTCACGACTTGTCAAGTCTATTCCAGCTTTTTATATTATTACAGCAAAATGCAGTAATGTAATAAGGAGGGGGACAAAGAGTATGCATGCTTGTGTGCATGTGAGTGTGCTTACTTGTATGCATATGTACATGTGGGAAAAGGACCATAATTTCCTACGGTGAGCATTTGTGAGGCCTAGATAGCAAAGATAGACACAGTAATGGCTAGAATGAGTAAGAATGGGAGTGAATATGTATACTTTGTCATCTGGAAAGGGAGAAAGAATTATGATCCTATCCATTGAGACTGGCCTTGAACACTTCAATTTAACAGGGTGTGTAGAAGCAGAAAAGGAAATGCCACTTGGAATCTTAGGAGTAATCATTAGTGTAGATAGAACATCACTTGTTACTTATATATAAATAATAAGCAAATAGCAGCATGTTGCTGGAAACAGCATGGCCTTGCAAACCACTTCTCCCTCTAGCAATGTCGAATAGATCACCAACATATTTCTGGCACAAAACCAATGTCCTGGGTCTCCCTGAGTTAACATTCCCTACAAAATTTAAGGGAATTCCCCAGGTTGCTGGGGGTGGCAGCATAGTGATGTTTCTTTGTCTCCTTCATGTTGAAAGAGACAAATACATGGCTTAGATGTATGAAAAAATAATTGAGAAAATATTATATAGAGAATAAAGGCAGAAAGACTAATGGTAGTCATAAAGGCCCATTTAGAAAATGTACAAGTTAAACCCAAAGTAAACAACTGAAATACAAAAGTGCAAGCTTTATTGAAATTAAATAAATGAAAACATTTTTTCCTAGGTATGACCAAAAGACACCCCCCCTAGTCCCACCCCTGATCAACTTAGTGTGAAATCTGAGGTTTTCATCCCTATCCATACATCCCTGTACCAGTGGATAACACGAGAAAATTCCTTCTGTTTGTGTTTCCCCAAAATACTGTTGTTGCCTTCATCATTAGTGTGATTTTCTATCACCTAGCTGTGATTATTTTTTGTAAAGATAAATTCTGTTGTTGTGTTTTGGTGTGAGTTTTATGTTTATGGTATACTTTCGAAAGCCAAGCTCTCTCCTCCTGCTGGTTTGCAGAATCTTAACTATGCACTCATTATTCTCATTGTTTTAAAACTAACCTCAGTACTAACCTTTTTATACATGTTCAAATGTTGTTAGATTTCTGTGCTGTTTGTCAAACTTATAAAATAAATAACGGAAATGTCAAAAAAAAATAATTTTTTCCTAGGTATGACCAAAAGACACCCCTCCAGTCCCACCCATGATCTCAATAGTTTTTGCAGCTGGCTCTGTAGAACTGGCTAGGTTCTCAGGTTGTACTTACCTTTGCTGCTGAGTGGTCTCCGGCTGAGATTCCTGTATCCCAGTTTCTTTTACTGGTTTCTCCTTGTTCTTGCATGTGTCAATAAGAGTGTGGCAGGTTCAACAGTGACTTAGGATTTTTATTGCTATGAAGAGCCACCATTACAAAAAACAAAAAAACAAACAAAGCAAAACAAAAACCATTTAATTGAGGTGGTGAATTACAGTTTCAGTTCAGTCCATTATAATCGTGACCAGGAGCATGGCAGCATGAAGGCAGATGCAGTACTGCCTACATATTGACCAGAAAGCAGCAGGAAGTTGACTGACTGTCACACTGAGAGAAGCTTGAGAAAAGAGACCTTGGGGCTGGAGAGATGGCTCAGAGGTTAAGAATACCATCTGTTCTTCTAGAAGTCTTGAGTTCAAATCCCAGCAACAACATGGTGTCTTACAACCATCTATAATGAGATCTGGTGCCCTCTTCTGGCACACAGGCATAGGGGAGGCAGAATGTCGCATACATAATAAATAAATCTTTAAAAAAAAAGAAAGAAAGGAGATCTCAAAGCCTTTTGCCATATTGATATACTTCCTCCAACAAGGTCAAACCTCCTAATAGTGTCACTCCCTTTGGGGGGCACATTTTCTTTCAAACTACACATTTTACTCCCTGGCCCCAAAGGCTTATAGCCATACCATAATGCAACACACAGATGCTTATATTATTTTTACACTCATCATCCTAGGACCCAGACATACAGCTTGCTAACTCTTTAGCCTTAAATTAACCCATGATTCTTATCTGTTTCAGCCATATGGCTCGGTACCTTTTTCTCAGCAGCATTTCAGCTTCTTTCTTCTGTGTCTCCTGGCATCTCTGTGGCATCTCTGCTCTGTTCTGAGATGTTCCCAGATGTTTTCTTAGTTGGTAGCCCTGTCCACACTTCCCGTCCGCCTTTGGCTAATCAGCATTTTTATTAAACCAGTAGGCGGGACAATTATTTACAAATGTAATAGAACATAATCCCACTACATTTCTCTTTTTATTCTTTTTAAAACAAGAAGAACCCCAAACCTAATATCTCTTTTCCCATTATCTATAATGACTTTTAACCAACACTGTGAACAAACGCAAACGTCCATAATCCATTTTGAGAATGTGGGCATACTTCTCTAGGCTGAATTGGGGCACTGGCAATCCCATGGGGACCCAAAGAAAAATTTAGGATTATGAACCACTCCTTAGTGAAATAATCTGTAAGGCTGGGTCATTTCAGCCTGTCTCCTTGAAGTTGTTTTGGATTCAGAGCTCAGAGGAAACTGCAACAGAGGTGCTCTGAAATGCTGAATCATTGGGGTCATCCATTTTTATGTTAAAATTTTATAAGATATATATTTAAATTTTAAATGTTATATATTTAATAAAACCTGAAATATCAAAGAGAGAAACACCACAGTCAAATTTCACCCAGCTATCTTTCAGCTTCCTCAGCTTCACTCCTGGTTGCTTCTAATGCCTGCTGTTTCCTATGCCTGTCTTAAACACCTTTTTCACCCAGCTGTATCTCAACCAGGTTAAGATTAAAGGCATGATCTACTCTATTGGTAGTCAGCCTTGAACTCACAGAAATACAGAAAGATCTTTGTCTCTGGAGTTATGGGATTAAAGGTATAGGTCACCACTCTGGCCCGCCTCCCCACCCCATGCTGGGATTAAAGGTGTGTGCCATCACTGCCTGGCTCTTTGGCTTTGTACTCAGAGAGGTCCTCTGGATCCCCATGCTAGGAAAAAGTGTGAGTTACCACTGCTCTGTTATGCCTTGAACTCCTTGAGATCCAGAATGATCTCTACCTTCCAAGTGATGGGACTAATGGAGTGTGCTACCTATGCCTAGTTTGACTGTGGGCTGATCTCCTGATATTCCAGGTTTTATTAAATATATAATATGTCACCACACTGTAACAGCCTCAAACATATCTTAAAGTCCAAAATTCAAAGTCTCTTCTGAAATGTATAGAAATCTCTTAACTGTAATCACCTGTAAAAATCAAAATCAAGCGACAGATTATATGCTTCCAACATATAATGGCATAGAATATACATTTCCATTCCAAAATGCAGGGAATGGAGCATGGCAAGGAAATACTGGTTCAAGGAAAGACCAAAAGCTAGCTGGGAGAACTCCAAACTGTGCATCTCCAGTGTTTGATGTTAAAGCACTCTTTAGTCTCCATCTTTGCTCAGCTTTGTTGACTGCAACAAACTTCTCTCAAATGGGCTGGTTCACTCCCTGTGAGCAGCTCTCCTTGGCAAGTATTCCACAACTCTGGCATCTCTAACATCTTCAGTTCTCCAAGGCAATCCAGGCTTCAGCTTTACAGCTTCACCCAATGTCCCCTCCACTAGGCTTTCATTCAGGGATACTCCTGACACATGCCTGGCTTCAATGGCTTGATTCCATAGTGCCTTTCTTCTGTCCTTCACTTTAAAGCCAGAACCATGTGGCTGGTGACTAAGGCTGTCAAGGTCTGCTCCTTGCTGGGGCTGGAACATGGCTCCCTTGTTTATTTACATCTTCATCAGGTTACTGTTTTCCTTTATTGCCTATGCTTAGCTGCTCTTAAAGAGGCTCTTTAGATCATGCAGGCCTCAAATCAGGGACCACCAGTCTCTGCCTTTCTAGTGCTAGGATTAAAGGCATGCACCAGCACACCTGCCTGTAAACTTTTCCTTAATTCTTTTTCACAAGTTGAAAATTTAGCTGGGTGGGATCTTGCCCTGAGGTGACCACTTCCTTTATTTAATTTCTTTTTTTAAAATTTTATATAAAAAACTTTATTTTCTAAAAAATAAAATAAAATAGAGTGACAAGAAAAAAAAGAAATTTGTAACAATGCCATTGTGTAGAATGAATAGTGTTAAGATTGAATAAACAGAAGAAGACTATCTCCTTGAACACAAGATTTAGCTTCATTCCACTTCCTGATGCCCTTTTTCTACACAAAATTTATGTTTTGTAATTTACCATGCTCGGCTTGCTCCTTTCCATTATAAATCTTTATTAGAGTTACCACTAAAAACCACAGTCTATACTAGGCTGTTTTGAGATTTCTTCTACCAATGGAATTAATCCAAAACTCTTCACTTTAGCCTTAGGCAGACTCTTTGGACAAGGGCAAAAAGCAACTCCTTTCTTCACCAAATATCCCAAGAACAATCTCTAGGTAACATACTAAAATTCTTCTCCTGTGTAATCTCTTGAGTGAGATACCTTCAAACATGTCAAATCATTTTTCATACCTTTGTTTTCTATGCTCCTACTAATATGTCTCATTAAGCAGTGCTTAAAGCATCCCACTGCTTTCTAAATTCAAAGTACCGAAGTCCAAATTCCTCCAAACAAACATATAGTCAAGCCTAACATAGCTATACTATACCCCAGTCCCAGGTGTCACTTTCTGTCTTAGTTGGTTTTTTGGTGCTGTGAAGAGACACCATGAGCAAAGAAAACAATTATTTGAGGTGGCAAATTGCAGTTTAAGAGTTTCAGTCCATTATCATGATGACCAAGAACATGCAGCATGCAGGCAGATGTGGTGCAGGCTATACCTTGACCAGAGGCAGCAGGAAATCAACTGACTGTCACAATGAGGGAAGCTTGAGAAAAGACTGCCACCACAATTGCACACTTACTTCAACAAGGCCACATCTACTCCAAGAAGGCCATGCCTCCTAATAGTGGCATGCCCTTTGGGGGCCATTTTCTTTCAAACAACTTCATATACTCTCCCTCCTTTCCTAAGTTCTTGTTTCTTAGGCTGTATTGGGAATAGCTCTTTAGATGAGCTTCCCGGAAGTACCCTGAAGTGCCACAGGAATCTCAGGTTGAGACTCCAGAATTGTATTTACTTCCTTGAAGTCTCTACTAACAAGCCAACTCTTCATTGATTGTCTCTGTTCACAGTAAACACAGGTCTGGTCCATTTCCACAGTCCACTCATTTTGTCTTTAGCTCAAGGGTCTTTTTTTTTTTTTTTTAGTGGAAACAGAAGTACAAAATACATTTAGTATTAGAATAAACATGTAAAACTTTGCAGTAAGTACAGACAGAGTGGATTTTTGTTTTTGCTGTGAAACATAATCAGGTCAGCCTCAAATTCACTGTGCAGCTTGGCTGGTCTTGAATTCTCAGTGTGGCTACATCAGCTGTAGCTCAATGTTCTTATACTCTCCATGCCCAGGAGGTAATGGTACCAACCCTTATGTACCGCTGATGCCAGTCTTATGTGGTTAGCATGTACATAGAAAGGCCAGTGGCAGCCACTCTGGCTTCTCAGTAGATTTTTTTATTTAAAAAGTTTTTTTTTTTTTGTTTTTGTTTTTTGGGTTTTTTTTTTTCCCATACATACCATTGGTTTTCCTCTCTTCCTTCCTCTCACCCCTTCACCCCTCTCTCAGCCTTCCCTCGTGCCCCCATTCATTTCCAGGAAAGGCAAGAATTCCCAAGGTAAGTGGGTTAAGTCTGACATATACAGTTGACATAAGACTGAATCCCTCTCCCAGTATCAAGGCTGAGTAAGGTGTTCCTGTGTAGGGAATGGGCTCCAAGAAGCCAGTTCATACACCAGGAATGAACTCTGGTCTATAACAGCTGGACCTGGTGCTTAGCTATGGATCTCTGCTTCTGCCTTCATCAGTTGCTGGATGAAGGTTCTATAATGACCACAAGGTGGTCATTCATTTAATTATAGTGGAAGTCACGTTTAGGTACCTTCTCCACTATTGCCTGGAGTGCTAGCTGGAAACAACTTGTGAGTTCTTGGATCAAAAGGTCCCATTTATTAGTTGTTGTTCTTAAGTGTCTTTGTTACTTGTGTTAAATTTAGGAAGTGGTCCCCTGTGCCAATGATTTGAAAGGTATTTCCCACTTTCTTTTCTATCAAGTTCAGTGTAACTGGGTTTATTTTTAGGTCATTAGGTCATTGATCCTCTTGGACTTGAGTTTTATGCAGGGTGATAGATTTGGATCTATTTGCATTCTTCTACATACTATCATCCAGTTATGCCAACATCATTTGTTGAAGAAACTATCTTTTTTTTTAATTGTATATTTTTGGTCTTTTTTTTTCAAAACTCAGGTGTTCATAGGTGTGTGGATTAATGTTGGGGTCTTTAATCACTGAAGTAATCCAAGACTGTTTATATGCTATTAGCAACCTTTTTTTGTTTTTTCTTTGTTTTTTTATTGTAGCTCTATAGTAAAGCTTGAAGTCAAGGATGGTGATATCTCCCAAACTTCTATTATTGGACCTGATTTTTTTTTAGTAATTCTGAGTTTTTTGTTTTTCCATATGAAGTTGAGTATCATTCAAGGTCTGTAAAAACATGTGTTGGAATTTTGATGGGGATTGCATTGAATCTGTAGATTGCTTTTGGTAAGATTGTCATTTTTACTATGTTGGTCCTACCTATCCACAAATATGGGAGATATTTCCATTTTCTGATATCTTCTTCTGTTTCTTTCTTCAATGACTTAAAGTTCTTGTCATACAGGTCTTTCATCTCTTTGGTTAGAATTATCCCAAGATGTTTGATATTATTTCCAGCTACTGTAAAGGGTGATGTTTTCCTGATTTTCTTAATTTTTGCTGTTTATCATTTGTGTATAGTAGGGATATTGATTTTTTGAGTTAATCTTGATTCCTGCTACATTGCTGACAGTGTTTATCAGCTCTAGGAGTTTCCTAGTAGAATTTTAGGGGTCACTTATGTATACTATTATATCATCTACAACTAATGATAGTTTGATTTCTTCCTTTCCAATCTGCATGCTCTTGATCTCCATTTTTTTTTCTTATTACTCTGGCTGAAACTTTAAGAACTATATTAAATAGATATGGAGAGACTGGACAGCCTTGTCTTATTCCTGATTTTAGTAGGATTGTTTTGAGTTTCTCTCCATTTAGTTTGATGTTGGCTGTTGGATTGCTGTACATTGCTAAAATTATGTTTATGTGTTTTAAGTGTTTTCCCTGTGTTTCTGATCTCTCCAGGACATTTATTATGAAGGCATTTCAGCATTTAATAAGATGATCATCTGATTTTTTTTCTTTCAGGTTGTTTATATGGTGGGTGACATTGACAGTTTTTTTTGTTTTTTTTTTTTTTTTTTTTGTATTTTGAACAATCCCTGCATCTCAGGGATAAAGCCTACTTGATTATGCTGGATGACAAATATATATATATATATATTTGAATTTGGTTTACCAGTATTTTGTTGAGTATTTTTGCATCAATATTCATGAGAGAGATTGGTCTGTAATTTTCTTTCTTTGTCACATTTTTCTGTGGTTTGGGTATTGGGGTGAGTGTACCCTCATTAAAAATGTTTGGCAATGTTTCTTCTGTTTCTATTACGTAAAATAAATTGATATTAGTTCTTCTTTAAATGCCTGGTAGAATTCTGCACTGAAGCCATCTGACCCTGCGCTTTTTTTTCCCCATTGGGAGACTTTTAATAACTGTTTCTGTTTCCTTATGAGTTATAGGTCTATTTATGTTGTTTATCTGGTATTGATTTAATTTTGGTAAGTGGCATCTGTCCAGAAAGCTGTCCATTTCTTTTAGATTTTCTGGAGTACAGATTTTTGAAGTATGACCTAATGGTTTTCTAGAATTCTTTGGTTTCTGCTGTTGTTGCTCTTTTTATTTCTGATTTGGTTAATTTGGATATTCTCTCTCTGCCTTTTAGTTAGTTAGTTTAGTTAGTTTGGGCAAGTGTTTGTCTATCTTGCTGACTTTCTCAAAGCACCAACTCTGTTTCATTGATTCTTTGTATTGTTCTCTTTGTTTTAATTTTATTGATTTCAACCCTGAGTTTAATTATTTCCTGTCATATACTTACTCTGGGAAAGTTTGATTCTAATTGTTCTAGAGCTTTCTCTGTGCTGTTACGTTTCTTGTATGAGATTTCTTCAATTTTTTTATGTAGGTACCTAGTACTATGAACTTTCCTTTTAGCACAGCTTTCATTGAATGTCATAAGTTTGGACATGTTGTGAATTCATTTTTACTGAATTCTACCAAGTCTTTAATTTTTTTCTTTACTTCTTTCTTGACCCAGAGGTGGTTCAATTGAGAGATGTTTAGTTTCCACGAGTTTGTAGACTTTCTGTGGTTTGTGTTGTTATTGAACTCTAACATTATTCCATTGTGATCTGATAAGATACAAAGAGTTATTTCTATTTTTCATATTTGTTTTATGACTGAGTATGTGGTCAATTTTAGAGAAAGTTCCATGGAGTGTTGAGAAGAAGGTATTTTCTTTGGTATTTGGGTGAAATATTCTGTATATATCAGTTAAGTCCATTCGAGTCATAATATCTATTAGCTCTCCCTATTTCTCTCTCCAGTTTCTGTCTAGAAGACCTATCCATTGGTGAGAGTTGTGCTCTTGAGATATTGAAATAGCCCATTAATAGTGTGTGGAGTTTGATGTAATATATAAGCTTTAGTAATACTTTTTTTACATATATGGTTGCCCTTGTATTGGGGAATAAATGTTCAAGATTGAGATTTCTTCTTGATGAATTTTTTCCTGAGATAAATAAGTAATGTCCTTCCTGATCTCTTTTGATTGAATTTAGTTTGAAGTCTATATTATTAGATACTAATATAGCTACACAAGCTTGTTTCTTGAGTCCATTTAAATAGAAAGTCTTTTCCCAAATCTTAACTCTGAGGCAGTATCTGTCTTTGAAGTTAAGGTGTGTTTCTTGTATGTAGCAGAAGGATAAATCCTATTTTCATATCCATCATGTTATCCTGTATCTTTTTATCGGTGAATTCAGTTCATTGATAGTAAGGATTATTAATGACAAGTGAATGTTAATTCCTTTTATTTTTGGTAGTAGGTGTGTGTGTGTGTGTGTGTGTGTGTGTGTGTGTGTATCCTTTCTTTGGGGTTTGCTTCTGTGGGATTATCTATTGCTTGTGGCTTTGTGGGTGTTTCTAGCTTTGTTAGGTTGAAGTTTTCCTTCTAGTGCTTTCTATAGGGCTGAATCTGTGAATAGGTATTGTTTAAATCTGGTTTTGTTATAGAATATCTTGTTTACTTTATCTGGTGTGATTGGTGGTTTTGCTAGGTATAGTAGTCTGGGCTGGCATTGGTAGTCTCTTAGTGTTTTTATAACATCTTTCCAGGGCTTCTTAGCTTTCATAGTCTCCATTGAGAAGTCTGGTATTATTCTGATAGGTCTATATAAGTTACTTGGCCTTTCCCCTCCTAAAATTCTTTGTTCTGTATGTTTAATGTTTTAATTATTATGTGATGAACAGACCTTTTTTGGGGAGTTCTAGTCTATTTGGTGTTCTGTAAGCTTCTTGTATCTTCATAGGCATTTTCGTTTTTAAGTTTGGAAATTTTCTTCTATGAATTTGTGGAATATCTTTTCTGTGGCTTTGATCTCCTTCTTCTTCTTCTTCTTCTTCTTCTTCTTCTTCTTCTTCTTCTTCTTCTTCTTCTATTCCAATTATTTTTAGGTTTGGTCTTTGCATGGTGTCCCAGATTTTCTGGATGTTTTATGTTGTGATTTTTTTTTTTAATTTTAGAGTTTCCTTTAACTGAGAAATCTACTTCCTCTATTGCATTTTTCACATCAGAGATTCTCTCTTCCATCTCTTGCATTCTGTTAGCTATGCTTGCATCTGTAGTTCCTATTTGTTTACTCAGATTTTCTACTTCCAGTATTATCTCTGTTTTTGTCTTTATTGCTTCTATTTCAGTTTTTAAGTCTTGCACTGTTTCCATCATCTGTTTGCTTTTTCTTGGTTCTCTAGTCTTTCTTTAAGAGATTTGTTTTCTTCTAAATTTTTGTCTGTCTTATACTCTATTTCCTTAATGGAATTTTTCATTTCTTCTTGAAGTTCCTCTTTAAAGGCTTCTGTCATCTTTATAAAAATATTTTTATGGTAGTTTTTCTCTGCTTCTTCTATATTGGAATGTTCAGGTCTTGCTGTTCTAGAACCACTAGGTTATAGTGGTGTCATATTGTTCTTCATGTTGTTGAATGAATTTTTGCACTACTGTCTGCCCATTACTTCTTCTGATTGGTGTAAGCTTTGTCTGTGTTTCAGAGAGCTGTTTTTGGCCTACTAAGAGCTCTCATTTCAATTGAAGCTCTTGAAAAAATTGTAGAAAGTAGAGTCTATGTCTCAGAAACCAGTGGAGATCTGCAGCTGGAGCTTTTGTGAAGGAGCTCTTAAGAATCTGTGTCTCAAAAAAACAGTAAAATGAATTTAAAATGAGGAAAAGTTAACAATAACTATAAAGAGGATAAGAATCATAAGCATGGCTTATCAAGGGTGGTAATGCAAATTCATTTTACTGTTTTTTTGATAAATACAAAATAAAGAAGGAAAAAAAAAGAGTCTGTGTCTCAGGAAGCCACTCTTGTCATGGTGCTATCCAGAGACTGTCTCTTAGGGAGCAGCTGCAGCTGGAGCTCTTCTGCTGTGGCTCTCCAGAGATTGTCTCAGGAAGTAGCTGAGGTTGGTGGGATGAATGGTTTAAGGGAATAGGTTGAGTCTTATGGGGTGGAAGGTCCAACAAGGGGTGTTGATAGTCAGGCTTGCACACAGGGGTCCTACTTGCTTGCCTACAGCTGGAGATGTGATGGGTTAGGGGAGCACATTTTTTTACATTGTTGCTCAGACTTGGAGGCTGTCCTAGTTGGCTACTTAGTAAGTTATTTTTATAATTAATGTCATATCATATATCTTCTCAGAGCATAATAAAATAAAATTATATATCAATAAGAAGAATAGAAAATATGCAATTATATGAGACTGAGATAACATGATCCTAAATTATTAATAGGTAACTAACTAAATTAGTAATTATATTCAAACACATGTAAAAACAATTACAAATGACAAAATATCTGTGGGACATTCCTAAGGCATATTGTGAAAAGGAAGTTTATAGCAATAAACACACACATTCTGTATAGAAAAATGCCAAATAACTATTATGACCATGTACTTGAATGCCTTAGTAAAGTGAAAATAAGCCAACCTCCAAGTTAGTAGAAGAAAAGCATAAAAAAGTTAGTGAGACACAAAATCAGAACAAAAAGGTTATGAAAGATATCAATATTAACAAAAATTTGCTGTTGTGAAATGATTTAAAAAATTGACACATATTTTGTTTGATTAAGATAAAATACAAAAAAAAAAACCCAAGGAATTGTAACAAATACCACAGAAATACAAAATAGACATGAAAATTACCATGATGCCCAAATAATATTTTAAGACATTCTGTCTTTAAAAAACACCCCATTGCATAATGACTTAACTGATAAACTCTCTAAAATGTTTTAAAGGAGCAATTATAATTCTTAAACAATTCTAAAATACTAAATTGATAAGAAGCCAGTCAAATTTCTTTAGATTAGCATTACTGGAACACCAAGTCACACACAGATACTATTAAAAAACAGTCACTTATGTATATTTTCTATAAATGTAGATTTAAAAAATTTCAATGGAACACTAGTATTCAGTAATACGTCAGGATTATACACTGCAACTGAGTGAAATCTATCCAAAAGATTCAGAGGTGATTCAACGTAATCAAATCACTGAAAACAATAACATACATGAACACAATCAAAGTCCAAAACTGGATGATCATTATTTTTTTCACTGAAAATTACCCACTTATTCACATAAAACTCACTGGCTGACCACACTAATATTTGCTATACAACACCACATTTTCATTTCTTGTATTTCTATAAAATCACCAATATTTTATACTATGCAAAGATGTGACATGTTCATTAGGGTAACATGCTTATAGAGTTCTATCATTTTTGTACATGGTCTACTGCATTTTGGGTTTTTTCATGTGTTATGAGTGTTTTGCCTACATATATATGCACTGTGTGCATGCCTAGTGTACTCAGAGGTCAGCAGGGGGTACTTGATCACTTGGAACTGGAACTGGAGTTACAAATAATTATAAGCTACCATTCAGAAGTTGGGAATAGAACCCAAGTCTCCTGGAAGAGTAGCCAGAACTCACTTGTATTACTCAAGAATCCACTGACTAGACTTTCCTTTTGGTGACAATTGTGTCTTTGTGAGAAAACAAAGCAATGTTTTATGTGCTATAAACACATATTTTTACAGCATTCATTTGTTATTCCTGTGTGCCAATTTTAGGAATCAAAAGTATACTTCATATCTGTAGTATGATAAAAATCAATGTATATAAAATTTTCAGTTCTTAGAATTATTTATTTATTTATTTTTGAGTTTTTATTTTTATTATGGATAAAATCACATTTTCTATCCGTGCATATCCTTATTCAAGGTCCCTTTCCCCTCCCACCCCCTCAGGTCACTCTCTCTTCTCCACATCTCCTCATCTCCTCCACAACATGGGCAAGAAGTCCCAAGGTCTCAATGTCCCATTGTCCCAATGCTGCTCAGGTCAGCCTGCACTCCTGGCATATACAGTTTTCTCCCCTCAACATCCAGACTGAGTCAGGTGTTCCTCTAGGGGGGAGTGGAATCCAAGTTGTCAGTCCAATATGTTTCAGATCCCAAGCTGTTCAGTGGTTGTGGTTTGCAGCTTGGACATGCTTTGCTTTTTACTTTTTTGTTGTTGTTGTTGTTTAGAGTCCACTAGTGACTGAGTACAATCCTGCTTATCTTTCTGGGTTTGTGATACCTCACTCAGGAGAATATTCTCCAAATCCATCCATTTGCCTGCAAATTTTAGGATATCATTTTTTTTTTTACTGCTGAGTAGTACTCCATTGTGTAGATGTAACACAGTTTGTTAATTCATTCTTCAGTTGAGAGGCATCTAGGTTGTTTCCAGGTTCATGCTATTACGAATAATGCTGCTATGAATATAACTGAGCTAATGCCTTTGGAGTACAACTGTTCTTCTTTAGGGAACACACCCAGAAGTGATTCCCAGTTTTCTGAGAAACGCCATACTGCATTCCAGAGTGGCTGAACAAGCTTACACTCCCATCAACAATGGAGGAGTGATCCCCTTGCTCCACAACCTCTCCAGAATAAGATGTCATCTGTGTCTTTTATTTTAGCTAATCTGACAGGTGTCAGGTGGTATCTCAAAGTTGTTTTGATTTGCATTTCTCTGATAGCTAAAGAAATGGATCACTTTTTCAAGTGCCTTTCAGCGATTTGTAATTCTTCTGCTGAGAATTCCCCTTTTTAGATCTGAACCCCATTGTTTGATTGGGTTATTCAAGGTTTTGGGCTCTAGATTCTTGAGTTCTTTATATATTTTAGAGATCAGTCCTCTGTCACTTGTAGGGTTGGTGAAAATCTTTTCTCATTCTCTAGGCTGTCGTTTTGCCCTATTGACAGTGACCTTCACTTTACAGAAGCTTCTCAGTTTAAGGAGATCCCACTTATTTATTGTTGATCTTAGTGTCTGTGCCACTGATGTTATATTTAGGAAGTGGTGGCCTGTGCCAATTCATACAGGATATTTCCCACTTTCTTTTCTATCTAGTTCAGTGTGGCTGGGTTTATGTTGAGTTCTTTGATCCACTTGGATTTGAGTTTTGTGCAGGGTGACAGGCTTGGATCTATTTGCATTTTTCTACACACTGCCAACCAGCTATGTCAACACCATTTGTTAAAGACACTATCTTTTTTCCTTTGAATATTTTGGGCCTCTTTTTTGAAGATCAGGTGTTCATAGGTATTTGGGTTAATGTCTAGATCCTCAATTCTATTTCATTGATCGACAAGTCTGTTTTTATGCCAGTACTAGGCTGTTTTTATCACTGTAGCTCTATAGTATAACTTGAAGTCAGGGATGGTGATGTCTCCTGAGGTTCTTTTGTTGAGCAAAATTGTTTTGGCAATCCTGGATTTCCTGTTATTCTAAATGAAATTGAGTATTGTTCTTTCAAGGTCCAAAAAATATTGTGTTGGGATTTTGATGGGCAGTGCATTGAATCTGTAGATTGCCTTTTGTAGAATTGCCATTTTTACTATGTTGATCCTACCAATCCAGGAACATGGGAGAGCTTTCCATTTTCTGATATCCTCTTCAATTTCTTTCTTCAGTGATTTAAAATTTTTGTCAAATAGATCTGTTACTTCTTTGGTTATAGTTACTCCAAGATATTTAATGCTATTTCCAGGTAATATAAAGGGTGATGGTCCCCTTATTTCTTTTTCAGCGCTTTTATCTTTAGCGTATAGAAGGGCTCTTGATTTCTTTGAGTTAATCTTTTATCCTCCTACATTGCTGAAAGTGTTTATCAGCTGTAGAAGTTCCTTGGTGGAATTTTGTGGGTCACTTATGTATACAATCATATCATCTGCAAATAGAGATAGTTTCATTTCTTCTTTTCCTATTTGTATCCCCTTAATCTCCTTTTGTTCTCTTATTGCTTTAGCTAAAACTTCAAGAACTATATTGAGTAGATAAGGGGAGAAAGGACCTCCTTGTCTAGTTCCTGATTTTATTGGATAGCTTTGAGTTTTTCTCTATTAAGTTTGATGGTGGCTGTCAGCATCTTGTAAATCGCCTTTATTATATTGAGATATTTTCCCTGTATTTCTAATCTCTCCAGGACTTTTATCATAAAGGAGTGTTGGATTTTGTCAAAGGCTTTTTCAGCATCTGAGGATATGACCATATGGTTTTGTTCCTTTAGTTTGTTTATATGATGGATGACCTTTATGGTTTTTCATATGTTGAACCATCCCTGCAGTTCTGGGACGAAGCCTACTTGGTCGTGGTGGATGATATTTTTTATATATTATTGCATATGTTTTGCCAAAATTTTGTTGAGAATTTTAGTATCAATATTCATGAGGGAAATTGGTCTGGAATTCTCCCTCTTCTTTGTGTCTTTGAGTGGCCTGGGTATTAGGGTACTTGTGGCCTCATAAAAGGAATTTGGCAATATTTCTTCAGTTTCTACTGTGTGAAATAGTTTGAGGAGTAATGATAGTAATTCTTCTTTGAATGTCTGCACTGAAACCATCTGGACCTGGGTTTTTTTTTGCGGGGGGGGGGGGCTTTTAATGACAGGTTCAATTTCCTTAAGGGTTATAGGTATGTTTAGGTAATTAATCTGTTCTTCATTAATTTTGGTAAATGTGCCTGTCCAAAAACTTGTCTTTTCTTCTAGGTTTTCCATTTTTCTGGAATATAGATTTTCAAAGTATGATCTGATAATTCTCTGGATTTCCTGGAGTTCTGTTATTATGTCCCCCTTTTCATTCCTGATTTTGTTGGTTTGGATACTCTCTCTATCTCTGCTTTTTGATTAGTTTGGATAAGGGCTTATCTATCTTGTTGACTTTCTCAAAGAACCAACTCTTTGATTTACTGATTCTTTGTATTGTTCTTTTTGTTTCAATTATATTGATATCAGCTCTAAGTTTGATTATTTTCTGCCATCTACTCCTTCTAGGTGAGTTTGCTTCTAATTGTTCTAAGGCTTTCAGCTGTGCTGTTAGTTCTCTAGTATGGGATTTCTCTAAGTTTTTCATATAGGCAACCAGTGCTATGAATTTTCCTCTTAACACTGCTTTCATTGTGTCTCACAAGTTTGGGTACTAATGTGGATTCATTTTTGTTAAATTCTAGAAAGACTTTGATTTTTTTCTTAATTTTATCCTTGACCCAGAGGTGGTTCAGCTGAGTGATGTTTAGTTTCCATGAGTTGGTAGATTTCTGTGATTTTTGATGGTGTTGAATCCTAACTTTAGGCCCTGGTGGTCTGATATGCTACAAGAGATTATTTCCATTTTTTTATGTGTTGATATTTGCTTTATGACCAATTATATGGTCATTTTTAGAGAAAGTTCCATGAGGAGCTGAGAAATATATGTATTCCTTTGCATTTGGGTGGAAGCTTATGTAGATATCTATTAAATCCATTTACATCATAACCTCTTTTAGACTCCTTATTTTTCTGTTGAGTCTCTGTCTGATTGACCTATCCAGGGGTAAAAGTAGGGTATTGAAGTCTCCCACTATTAGGGTGTGAGAATTGATGTGGGATTCGTGCTATAGTAGTATTTCTTTGACATAGGTAGGTGCCCTTTTATTAGGGGCATAAATATTCAGGATTGAAATCTCCTCTTGGCCAATTTTTCCTGTGATGAATAAGTAATGACCATCTTGGTCCCTTTTAATTGCTTTTAGCTTAAAGTCTACTTTGTTAGATATTAGGATGGCAACACCAGCTTGTTTCTTAGGACCATTTGATTGGAAAATCTTTTCCTAACCCTTTACTCTAAGCCTGTGTCCGTCTTTGTGGTTGAGGTGTGTTTCTTGTGCAGCAGAAGGATGGCTTCTCTTTTTGTATCCATCTTGTTAGTGTGTGTCGTTTTATAGGAGAGTTGAGACCATTGATATTAAGGGATATTAGTGACCACTGATTGATATTTCCTGCTATTTTGGGGAGTAGCTTGTATGTATTTCCTTTCTCTGTTCTATTCTTCTCTGGGATTGTTGATTGTTTGTGGTTTCATGGGTGTACCTGGGGTTCTTAGGTTGGAGTTTTTTCTCTAATGCTTTCTGGAGGGCTGGATTGGTAGACAGGTATTGTTTCAGTCTGACTTTGTCACAAACTATCTTGTGTACTCCATCTATGGTCATTGATAATTTTGTTGGGAAAAGTATTTTAGGTTGGCAGCCATGCTCTTTTAATGACTGTATAACTTCTGACTAAGCCCTTCCAACTTTCATCATTTCCATTGAATAGTCAGGAGTTATTCTGATAAGTCTACCTTTATTAGTAGTTGGCCCTTTTCTTTTGTAGCTCTTAGAATATTCTTTTGTTCTGTATGTTTTGTGGCTTGATTATTATGTGGAGTGCTGATTTTGGGGGGTCATACCTATTTGGTGTTCTATAAGTAAGCTTCTTGTATCTTTATAGGCATTCCTTTCTTCAAGTTAGGAAAGTTTTCTTCTGTGATTTTATTGAATACATTATCTGTGCCTTTGAGCTGGAATTCTTCTCCTTCTTCTATTCCTATTATTCTCAAGTTAGGTCTTTTCATGGTCTCCCAGATCTCCTGAACGTTTTCTGTTACGGCTTTTTTGGTTTTAGTATTTTCTTTCACTAACGTACGTATCTATTTCAGCTACTGAGTCTTCCACTCCAGAGCTTCTCTCTTCCATCTCTTGGATTCTGTTGGTTATGCTTGTATCTGTAGTTCCAGCACTTTTCTTCAGGTTTTCTATTTCCTTCTTTGCCTCATTTCATGCCTTTTTTTTATTGCTTCTATTTCAGTTTTTAGTTCCTGGAATGTTTCTTTCATTTTTTGGTTTAACCTTTTCTTAATTTTCTTTCAGGGATTTGTTCATCTCTTCCAATTTTTTGTTTGTATTTTCTTCTTCTTTAAGGGAATTTTTTATGTCTTCTTTGAAGGCTTCAATGATCCTCACAAAGGTGTTTTTGGTGTGTTTTTTTTCTGCTTCCTCTTCATTGCTCTGTTCAGGTCTTGTAGTTGTAGAATCACCAGTTTCTTCTGGAATTGTCTTGTTGTTATTTATATTATTATATGTGTTTTTGTACTGGTGTCTGCCCATGGCTTCAGTGGTTTATGATTAGGTGGCTTCTATTCAGTTCTGGCAAGAGGGCTTGTGTGTCTCCTGTCTCCTCTGAGCAAGGATCTGCTCGATCTCTGACTCTGCTCTGGACAGGGGTCTGAATTTCAAGGCCTCAGTCCTTCTCTGATGACATGGTTTGTCCTAGAGTTGGAGTCGGTCATGCAATGTCCCCTCTTTTAGGAGTGGCTGGAGGTCAAGCACTACAGACTGATCCTGGTGCCGGAACACAACTTTCCGAGCAGGGAATCTGGATGATCATTATTAATACATGAAAAATGAAACAAACAAAACCTAAAAATCAGTAAGACCTAACATTCAGTTATGATATAAAAAAAGGCATCCAAGCATATATGTCTTAATACTCTTTCATAATTGTGAGAAACTCACAGTACTGTACTGACTAAAAGAAAGCAGGTGGATCTTTGTGGATCAGATAGAAGATAAGAATATCCATCTCATTACTTTTATTTTGCAGGATGTGGATATATTAACAAGAACAATTACACATGAGAAAGAATTAGAAATTCAAAATGGAAAGGAAGGTTATTTTATTTGAAGTGAAACCTAAATATCATCAAAAAGGTGATAGAAGTTGTAAATTAATTCATTAAAATCACAGTGTATAAAGTTAAAATACAAAGAAGGTGCATAAAAACAAGAAAAAAAATCAGTAATACAATAGAAAAAAACCTTACAACCACACGAATCACAATAGCTAAATTAAATTAAATAAAAAATTCAGGTATAAATTTAGCCAAAGAAATAAAATAACTACCAGAAAATTTTTAAGATAGGAAATGCTGAGAGGGGGCTGGAGATATGGCTAAGAGGTTAAGTGCACTGATGGTTCTTCCAGAGGTCCTGAGTTCAATTCCCAGCAACCACATGGTGGTTCGCAACCATCTAGGATGATATCTGGTGCCCTGTTCTGTATAATGTATAATAAATTAATCTTAAAAAGAAAAGAAAGTGCTGAGAGACAGCTCAGGGTTTAAAGTGTTTGTTGTACTAGAAGGAGGATTTGAGTCCAATCTTCAGAACCCACATTAAAAACAAAGCAAAAGGCAGGTGTGTTGGCCACTCTTGTATTACCAGCAATGGTGAGGCAAAGACAAGCAGATTTCTGGAGCCTGCTTGAAAGGCAGACTACCATTGTTGATGAATTCCAGGCTAGTAGAGATCTTACCTCAATTAAAAACAAATTACATTGAACTTCCTCAGGAAGAACACTAGAGGTTGCTTCCTATCACTACATGTAATCACACATGTACATGCCTACACGTACATCTGTATACATGCACACATGTACACACCTACAGATACTCATATACATATGCATATATCTCTAAGAAATTTTCTTTTTTTTTGAAATGCAACAGCAAGTTTATTGTCAGAAAGATACAACCCTAGGCAGGAAACTTGTGCTCTGTACTGCACTTGTACCACATGAGTATGGTGCAGGGAAGAGCTGAGCTCCCCAATTTGCACAAGCATTTTATAGACAAAGACCATGTGGCTGGATTACTTGGGGTTAAGGACACAGCTATGCTGTAAATGTACTCATGCTTAGAGCCTTTTTACAGTTTAACATTCCTTGACCCCACCTTGGTGGCATGGCTAGCAGGTTTTACTGCCTGAGGGTTGGAACATTTAGGTGTCCTTTTCCTTAGCTCATTCTCTCCTGGAACTGTGTAAGATCCTGCCTGAAATGTGAAACTGTGATCTTTGAAATTCCCTGGACCAAGGCTATGCCTCTGAATAACTTTGATTTATGGCTTAAATGTTCCAATAAAATTGACAACAGGCAGCTTTCTATACTTTACTAAAGTGTAGAAACATTTTTGTAATCAACTTTAACATGCTTTTGAAAATCTGGTTGCTACACATGAAGATGAGGCCTAGATTCTTTATTTCCTTGTAGAAGTTTAGCATTTTTATTTAAAGTTTATATAAGATTCATTTATAGTTTACTTTGTGAAGGTTTTTAAAGGCATCTCATGTGTTAGGTAGCACCCAAATAATAAAGTATATTGTAGAAAAATAAAATTGTTGGTATGCAAGATTTACCAAGTAGATATTAATTCTCACAAAATAAAAATTAACTGAGGCATTACTCTTTCTAAAACACCACAGAGATACATATGTACAACTAGGCTCATTAAGAGATTTTATTGGTAAGATCCACACAGACATTTCACTCCAAACAATTATATAGGATCTACTCCTGGTTTACATTGAGCTAGTAGGCACAAGTCTGTATCAAACAGGGGACTTTAACAAGTTACTCATTGAGATATGACTGGATCACTTGGATCCCTAAGGTCTAATGTGCCATAAATTTCTGGTTTTATTCTTGAGAATATCATAGTTCTGCCAGATTTTATTTAAATTGGTGTGACTTTTATTTTTTTTTTTGTTTTTTTGTATCTTTTGGACCATGTGTACTCAAATTAGATTTAAAGAATCATTACTACTAAGACTTTGTTTTAAAAAGCTTATTTGCTTTTAGATTGATGATTTTTGCATATAATAGATTCCCCACCATTCTAGGAAATTTTCATCTTGAAGTAAAACTCAGGAAGAACTCATTCTATGCAGTTTCTGTATCATTGAGTTGCTTCCATTCTTTGAAACACTTGTTTGATATTTAAATTTTTTTAACATAATTTCTTTTTTTCTTTATTTATTTTGTATTTATCAAGAAAAACAGTAAAATGAATTTAAAATGCTGAAAAGTTAACAATAACTATAAAGAAGACAAAAATCATAAGCATGACTTATCAAGGGTGATAATGCAAATAAGATTGCTATACTTTGTGTTCAGCTTTCCCTCTGAATTTTTTTTTTCATCCCTGTATATCCTTATTCAAGGTCCCTTCCCCCTCCCACCACATCAGGTCATTTTTCTTTTCCGCAACTTCCCATCCCCTCCCTGGGCAGGGAGCAGACAGTCCTATAGTCCCACTGATCCAATAATGCTTAGATCAGTCTCCACTCCTGGCCAAATCCAGTTTTGTCTTCCCTCCCTCAAGAGTGAGTCAGGTGTTCCTATAGTTGGAGTGGGTCCGAAGAGTCAGTCCAGGTGTTTCTG
>PVIH01017146.1:30645-43070 GCA_004025045.1 Sigmodon hispidus
GAGTTTGTGAGACTTCGCTCAGGAGGATATTCTCCAAATCCATCCATTTGCCTGTGAATTTTAGGATATCATTTTTTCTTACTGCTGAGTAGTATTCCATTGTGTAGATGTACCACAGTTTGTTAATCCATTCTTCAGTTGAGGGACATCTAGGTTGTTTCCAGGTTCTTGCTATTACAAATAATACTGCTATGAACATTGTTGAGCTAATACCTTTGGAGTGTGAATGTGCCTCTTTAGGGTATACACCCAGAAGTGGTATTGCTGGGTCCTTGGGGAGATTGATTCTCAATTTTCTGAGAAACTGCCATATTGCATTCCAAAGTGGCTGAACAAGCTTACACTCCCATCAACAATGGAGTAGTGTTCCCCTTGCTCTGCATCCTCTCCAGCATAGGCTGTCATCTGTGCCTTTTATCTTAGCCAATCCAACAGGTGTTAGGTGGTATCTCAAAGTTGTTTTGATTTGCAGTTCTCTGATGGCTAAAGATGAAGAGCACTTTCTCAGGTGCCTTTCAGCCATTCGTAGTTCCTCTGCTGAGAATTCCCTTTTTAGATCTGTACCCCATTTTTTGATAGGGTTATTCAAGGTTTTGGGCTCTAGATTCTTGAGCTCTTTGTATATCTTAGAGATCAGTCCTCTATCACTTGTAGGGTTGGTGAAAATCTTTTCCCATTCTGTAGGCTGTCGTTTTGTATTATTGACAGTGTCCTTGGCTTTACAGAATTTTCAAAACACTGGTGAGAAGAAACACAGACATTTAGAAAAAATATTTCATGTTCATTAAACATAAAAATTAATACTGTCCAAATGACCATGCTAACCAGAAAAATCTATATATGTGGTTCAGTTATCATCAAGATAATAATGACTTTCTTCTTATCAGATATGGAAAAATAGTCTGCACAAAAGGCTTAGAATAGTCTATGTGATCATAAAGTGTGTATGAGGGGTGAAGTAATACCTACTTCAGAGCATAATGCAAGCTTACAATAACCCAAAGAAGATACTGTTACACACACACATACACACACACACACACACACACATACACACGGACGCACATGTACACACACATGCATACCAGAAACCCACGGAATACAATGGAAAACCCAGAAATTACCACATTCACACATTTGACAAAGGTACACTTAGAACACAGAATAGAGGAAGGCTCATCTCTTTAGTAGTAATGCCATGAAAACTAAAACATTAGGAAGAATGACACTGGATCTCTTCCCATACAAAAAAATCTATCAAAATCTATCAAAACCTAAAACAAAAAATTTCAAGATAATGTGTAGGAAATAATTTTTGTTTTACATTGGACCTCCAAACACAGGAAACAAAAGTCAAAATTAACAAATGGGATTGCATAAAACTGAGATGTCTTGCATAGCAAGGGGAATAAGAGAATTGAGACAAAATCTATAGTTTACCCAGGATACAAAAGACACTAAAAAGACTGAGCCTGCATGTGGAAGTACAATTAAACTAAATAGACATTTCTGAAAAGATGACACAAATGGCCAACAAGAATATGATGAAATGTTCCATATTACTAACCACCATGAAAATGCAAATCAAAACTATAATGAGATATCATCTCCTCTCAATGAGAATGAATATCATTATAAAGACAAAGATGCTAGCAAGAATGTGAACAAAGGGAAACTCTTTATTATACACTATTAGTGGGAATGTAAATTTATATCACAAATATGGAAGTTGGAAAAGGCATTCTGAAAAAAGGAAAAATATATATAATGATTAATATACATATTCTGCAAAATTTTTGATATATATTATAATAAAATTCAAAAATTCTACTACTGGGTATATATATCCAAAGAGAACAAAATCATTATTCCCTAAAATTACATTCCTGTGTTACTGCAGCACTATTCCCAATTGCTGAACTATGTAACCAGCACAGATATTCATAGTAGGTGAGAAGTAAAAACAAGTTAGTATATATAAAAGATGGAATGGTATTTACCCATAAAAGGAATAAAACCTGTTATAGCCAGATGAATAGAACTGGACATCATTACTTGAAATAAGCCAGGACCACAGATGCCAACAGCATGTATCTCAAATAATTGTGAAACTAGTGAACTAGTCTCATAGAAGGAATAGTGAGGGCTATGAGCTGGGAAAGGAAGAGGGAGGCATGAGGACAGAGAGGTGTTCAATAAAGGGTACCAAAATACAGAGTAAAAATTCATACCATAAGTGAAAAACTCAAAACTCTCAGTACATACAAATGGCGGAGATATGAAAAGTTGGTTATCCTTGCTTATATTTGATTATGACATAGTCTGCATATATATTGAATTGCAATAATGTACCTGTCTTGTATATAGATGTATACATATTATGTCATAATAAGGAAAAATGATTGTGAGTTTTGTACATATGAAGACAGACTGCCATCCAGTCAGCCCCTTACTGCTCACCTCATCAACTTGCTGGCCCAGCTTCACGCTTGCTCTACTCATGTTGCTGAGTCTCTCCACCTCTATGTGCAAATGCTCTTGGGTCTGTTCCTGGGCCTCCCGCATCCTCTGCTCTGGAGACACTGAGGCACGGCATGATCAGCACATTCCCCTTGGATACTGAAAGGAAAGTGAAGTTACCTTTAGTGATATGGTTACCATTCTGAGAGTAGTTTGCACACTGCAGAATACTCCATTTCCTCACCTCATTTCACTGCTCTGAGAAGTTGGCTGACTTCTTCATGTAGAGAGTGCAATTCCTCAGTCAGGATCCTGACCTGTGGTAAGAAGGCAAAGATGGTGTCATTAGAGCCACCAATGGAAAGCTGGGCAGAGCACCAAGGATATTTCCCTTTTATAGTCCAAAATACTCACGAGGCATCCAGTGTCATCAATAGCCATTTAGACAAGCTCATGACATAGTTTTCCAAACTCCAAATTTATTTTTCTTATACTAAACAAAGAAGCCACTATCTGCCATGGTGAGGAAATGGAGTGTTCTGGTCAATACTCAGTGTGCGAACTACTCTCAGAATGGTAACCATATCACTAAAGGTAACTTCACCTTCCTTTCAGTATCCAGGGGGAATGTGCTGATCATACCATGCCTCAGTGTCTCCAGAGCAGGCAGTATACAAAGGGTTCCAACAGACAGCACATTTGAAGGTGGAAGGTGGCTACCTGTACCCCTGGGGAGCAACGCAGAGCCCTGTTGTTCAGTCATCTGCCAAATTATATTCATCCTAGAGATTAACTCCTCACTAAAGTCAATTCACATATAGATGCATACATTAAAACCACAGCTCACACATATATGCATACATATGTATATACATATGTATGTATACACATACACAAAGTCAATGGTTCTCAACCAGTGGCTTGGGGGTCACATACCAGATATTTACATCGTGATTTGTAACAATAGCAAAATTACAGATAGAGTTACAACAAAATAATTTATGGTTGGGGGTCACCACAACATTAGGAACTGTATTAAAAGCTGGCAGGCTGGAGAGATGGCTCAGCGGTTAAGAGCGCTGACTATTTTTCCCGAGGACCTGAGTTCAATTCCTTGCACTGGTTATACATGCAGGCAAAACACCAATTCACATAAAATATATATATATATATATATACATATATGTATTTTTTTTAAAAAAAAAAAAAGGTGGTGATTGACTGCCTCAACTGGAATTAAGTAAGGTAGGCTAAACTCAGTTATTACTGAAGTTGCAGGTTCAGACACATCTCAGATCACCTTTGAGCAAGGGCATTATGTTCATTCTTGACCAGAAATGGATGCTGACAGGCACAATGGAAGTGTTTTGCTGTGTTGGGTTTCAGATGTAGTAATAGTTTATTTGGTAGATTAAATGGGGTTCAGGGACTAGGGATGATACAGCTCACCAGGCCCTTTATTTTATTTGGGTCCTGGCTCTGGTCACTGTAAAATTGCAGGGCGCTGTATTAATTAACACAGTACTTCTGATATCTACTCTTGGTATAAGAGAAGAATTCAGCCATCTGTACTTTCCTAACACCGCAGAAAAGGTACCGTGCACTCTGCTGCACACTTTTCCTTCTCCGACTTCGCCAAGATTGTTTCCAGGTCACTGATTTCCTTCTTCAACTCAGAACATTCATCTTCCAGTTCCCGCCCCCTGGCAGTCAGCTCCTCTTCCTCCGCCCTCCCAGACAGCTCCTTGACTCTGGCCTCCAGCTGTATCTTGGATTTAATCAGCCACTCACATTGCTCCTCAGCATTTACCAGGGTCTCTCGCGCCTGCCATGATGAGGAGAAAATTGGTGCCAACAGCTGGAAGTAATTTATCAGCTGGGTGAAAATGCTGCCTAACACAAAGCAAGAAGATAATTGCCTGCCCTCTGCCCAGAACTTTTACCCACCTTTCCCAGGCAGCTGAAATAATATTCCTAGATCGTTGATCTTGTTCTTGAGACGTAGAGGGTAGAGGAGATGCGTGTGTTTGGAAGAGCCTTCCGTCTTTCAGGCCCCTTCAGTAGATTAGGTGACCTCTTCTAAGGCACTTAATAGAATTTTTGTGGCCTAAAGGAGCTGACACTTCTCCAACCATCAGTAATGTGCTGCTCAAATCACAGCTTTGGGACAAATCAATGTGGGCATATATTTGAAGCTGATGCCAGCTCAAAATATAGTCTTTTAGCAAAGTATTATTCCCTTGGAGAATAGAATATTTCTAGCATTATTATAAATGCAACAATCTACTTGTCTAATATATATTAACAAACTGAGCTGAGATGTATATTTTGATAGAGATGAATTTTAAATGCATAATTTTACTTACAAGTCACTAACTAGATTTCACTATTTTTTCACTGAAAATTCTTGCCTCGAAGATTCTGCTAGCAGCAAATCCCACAAGCTATACACTTAGAACATAGAACACACTTCTGTCATTCTTTCCTTTGTTCTACTTGCTGATCTCATGGAATAATCCATTGTTTCTGTGTTGTGAACAAAATTAAAAATAAAGAAGCACTTTTAGAAAATAATGTTTTAATTACATGTATTTGAGTATGCAAATATTAGTACAGGAGGCATGGAGGCCTCTAATCCTCCCAGGACTGGGGCTATAGGTAGTTGTGAAAGCTGAAAATTGAACCCAGGTCCTCTACAAGAACAATGCAATGCTTGTACACACCAAGACAACTTTTTAGCCCCCCAAGTGGCTTTTTGTGATTAAGGACTTTTTTCTAATTTCAAATCCCTCTGACTTCTTTAGAAGTTATGTCTCTGTTGCTGTGATAAAACACTGCCAAAAAGCAATCTGGTACTGTTTCACCTTATACAGTATAGAACATCACTGAGTCAAGCCACAGCAGGAGCTCAAAGCAGAAACAATGGGAGAATGTAGCTTCTTGGTTTTCTCAGCTTACTTTCTTACACAAGGACCACCTACCCTGTCTACAGTGTGATGGGCCCTCCCACATCAGTCATCAATCAAGGACATACCCCAGATATGCACACTGGCCAAACTGATGGAGACAATACCTCAGGTGATGCTCCCTCTGTCCTACGTGATTCTCACTACCAAGTCCAGAGAGCAAATAACTCATATTATTTATGTAATAAATATTCATAATGTGCATTTTATTTTAGAGTTATAATACATTTTCGATAGTGTTCAAGGGTTCTTTGACCAAGGACTCCATGCAATCTAACTTCACAGTCATCTTCATCATCCATCTCTATAACTCATTCATCCTCTGCTATATGCTAGCTGGGGAAATGTGGTAACTAGTCATATGATTCACTCAAATGATATTAACTAATTAGACCAAGCCCAGAATAAAGTTTAAGAACCTGAGCTATTTACAACTGCCTAGGTAGCATCTTGAGAGAGGGCTAGAAAAGTCAGCATCAACTATCACTAAGACCAGAAAGAGAAATGCTAAGTTGAAAATCACAGTCAAGGTTATTTGGGTATTGTCTATGCAAGAGGTTTCTAATGTCTGGAAAATAACAGTCATGTTTGATTTTTGTCTACTCCAGGCTGACACACAGAACTTACTGTCTGTTACATTCCATTTAGAATAAGTACAAGGTCTTCTACCAACTCTAAATGGACAGCCCAGATCCCTTCATCAAACACAATAATGAGATTTAGAAGTCTGTAGTTTAATTGTAGGAAGATTTAGGTGATGCAATTGCCCTCTCGTGACCTTTCAACATTAATTGGAATGGATCCATTTGGTTCTGTTGGTATTTAGAATAAGTGAAGGATTGCAACAGAATTCTTTTTCCACTTGACATTTAACTAGGTCCCTTTAAATACATTTTTGAAATGCTTTGTAATCCTGTCAACCTTTTCTTCATAGTTATAATTGGAATGCACCTCAGTTTTCATGGAATTTGCCTGTTTTCCAGGCCTCCCTATCTATCACATGCTTTTATTTATTTTATATCATAAGCCTCTGAACGAGATGTCTCTGTTCTTTTTTCACAATGCTTGGATTGCACATTCTCCATTGACAGGAAGAATCATAGAGGCTGGGAGACTAGGCTTCACCCACGGCTGCCTCACTCAAGGGCCAAACTGTCATTAATAGTATGTATAGGTAGTCAAATAGATTTGTACCAGGAATTTTTGGATTTTAACAAACATCTCAGATAAGTCTGGCACACACTGATATTCTAAAATCGCTGCTATATTCAACCAGTCTTAGAAATGTGGTACAGAGAGAAAAATGTGACCTGTTTGAAACTGGCTTATATGAAAACATATTTTTGGTCATTCTAAGATGACAATATTTTCTCTGTCTTTATAAAGCTTTTTTTTTTCACAGATTTTTAAAGCTAGAAAACCTATAATAAAAGTGGGTACAACATTTTCCTATCCTTTGGGTGTTTGGAATTCAAAGCAGTCGGGGAGCCATAGAGGAATCCGGGCATGAATTCATTGGGACAAGGACACATGACATAGAGGCTTGAATGACAAAACCAGGAGAGTGACAGAGTCTAAAAACATATGTATTTCAGGTTTTAAAGGTTTCTCATTGGCAAGCAATATTAATTAGATTTTTAAGACAATTATTCTTAACTTCAGCCCGATCTTGTTTTCCACCAGCTCATTTAGGTCACGTGTCCTGAGCATGTTGTGGTGTTTTGTTGGGGTTTTTTGTTTGTTTTTGTCTGTTTGGTTGGTTTTTTTAATTTATTTTTTCAACTCTCACAAATGAATTTGAACAAAGGCAAGGTTAAGAACTGAGATTTAAAAACTCCATTCATTAGTAATAGTGATTTGGACAAAGATACTAAAGTAAGCAAACAAACAAATGAAAAACAAAACAGAAAAGCAAACCAAAGATCCAGGAAATGCATGCAGGGAGGGATGTATTGTAATAATCCTGAAGAACTCCACCAAGACTTTAGGGAGAGCAACTGAAATCCTCTGTCCCACCACCCTGGATGGTGAGTGAGATAAAAACTTAAGTTTAAATGAAGTCACTAAACAAACAAATCAAAACAAAACCTTGTGCCCTGTGCATTTGCTTTCTGTTTGATGGTTATCTATGGTATTCAAAGGCATAGGCTTCTCTTCCTTTTCCTTCACAAGGCTAGTAACCTGGAACACAAGGAATCTGCTTAGAGCTGGTCTCTAAGAACACATAGTGAGTCAGCTGGTCTTGTTGGGGAAGGAGCCTTATTCTTCCTGAAGGAGAGAGGCTTCTTTCTACTCCTCCCTCCAAGATTCTGAGTTTTCCAAGGTTTTCTATAGTTTGTCCCCAGCTGTCTCTGTCCCCACTCTCTAAGTAAAGAGCATCTCATCCAAGGCTATCTCTTCACACCTTTGAAAGTCCTTGTGTGTTGTTCATCAGGATACAATGAAGCTTGTTCTTAACTCAAGAGTAAACAAAAAAGAGCAACTTAATTTGGATGAAAATAGGGTTATTTACATAATAAATATTCATAACATGCATTTTATTTTAGGAGTCACAATGCATTTTCAATAATATTCAAAATCCTCTGATTTGAGGGTTCTTGTTGATGCTGACAAAGGGTATGAGTGGTTTTTAGGGTAATATTACTGAGTAGATAACCCAAAGAGCTCCTATCATGACCCTCTCTAACTGAAAGTGCAGCCCCAAAGTAAGCAGCAGATAGGAAACTACAAACAACAGCTTGTCTGAATGCTCAGCTTTGATCACAAAAGGAGAAAGCCTGCCTCTGTATCTTAGAGTCTGTATTTTATTTCCTTTTCCTTTTATCATGAATAAAGTCTCATTTTTTATCCATGTATCCCCTTGTTCAAACTCTCTTCCCCCTCCTGCCCCTCCCAGTCACTCTCTCTTTTCCTGATGTCCTTATGTCCTCCCCAGCAAGAACCAGAGGTCCCAAGGTCCCAAGGGGGCTTAGTTCAGCATCCACTCCAGGCAAATCCAATTTCCTCATCCCAACATCAAGACTGGGTCAGGGGTTCCTCTGGAGGGAATGGGTTCCAAGTTGCCAGTTCAAGGTGCTTCACATCCTAAGCTGTTCAGTGGTTGTGGCTCACAGCTTGGGGAATACTTTGCTTTTTGTTTAAAGGCCACTAATGAGTGAGTACATCCCCTGCTTATCTTTCTGGGTTTGTGATACCTTGATCAGGAGGACATTCTCCAAATCCATCCATTTGCCTGCAAATTTTAGGATATCATTTTTTTTTTGATTGCTGAGTAGTACTCCATTGTGTAGATATAGCACAGTTTGTTAATCCATTCTTCAGTTGAGGAGCATCTAGGTTGTTTCCAGTTTCTTGCTATTACGAATAATGCTGCTATGAACATAGTTGAGCTAATGACTTTAGAGTGTGAATTGCATCTTTAGGGTATATGCCCAATAGTGGTATTGCTGGGTCTTTGGGGAGACTGATTTCCAGTTTTCTAAGAAACTGCCATACTGCATTCCAGAGTGGCTAAACAAGCTGAAACTCCCACTAACAATGGAGGAATGTTCCCCTTGCTCCTCAACCTCTCCAGCACAGGCTGTCATCTGTTTCTTTTATCTTAGCAAATCTGACAGGTGTAAGGTGGTATCTCAAAGATGTTTTGATTGGCAATTCTCTGATGGCTAAAGATATTGAGCACTTTTTCAAGTGCCTTTCAGCCACTCCTAATTCTTCTGCTAAGAATTCCCTTTTTAGTTCTGAGCCCCATTTTTTGATTGGATTATTCAAGGTTTTGAGCTCTAGTTTTTTAAGTTCTCTGTATATTTTAGAGATCAGTCATCTGTCACTTGCAGGGTTGGTGAAAATCTTTTCCCATTCTGTAGGCTGTTGTTTTGTCTTATTGACTGCATCCTTGGCTTTGCAGAAGCTTCCTAGCTTCAGGAGATCCCACTTGTTGATTGTTGGTCTTAGTGTCTGTGCCACTGGTGTTATATTTAGGAAGTGGTCGCCTGTGCCAATTCGTAGAAGTGTATTTCCCACTTTCTTTTCTATCAAGTTCAAAGTGGCTGGGCTTAAGTTGAGGTCTTCGATCCACTTGGATTTGAGTTTTGTGCAGGGTGATAGGCTTGGATCTATTCCCATTTTTCTACACAATACCATCTAGCTATGCCAACACCATTTGCTAAAGATACTATCTTTTTTCCACTGAGTGTTTTGGGCCTCTTTCTCAAAGATCAGATGTTCATAGGTTTCTGTGTTAATGTCAGGTTCTTCAATTCCATTCCATTGATCCACAAGTCTGTTTTTATGCCAGTACTATGCTGTTTTTACTACTGTAGCTCTTTAGTATAACTTGAAGTCAGGGGTGGTGATGCCTCAAGAGGTTTTTTTGCTGAGCAAAATTGTTTTGGCAATCCTGGATTTCCTGTTATTTTAAATGAAACTGAGTATTGTTCTTTCAATGTCTGTAAAAGATTGTGTTGGGATTTTGATGTGAAGTGCATTAAATTAAAAGTAGGATTGTCATTTTCACTATGTTGATCCTACCAATCCAGCAGCATGGGAGGTCTTCCCATTTTCTGATAAATGAAAGGTGAGAAATTGCAGCTAATTAATCAGAAAAACAATGTATAGGAAATTACTACCATAAAAACCCCCAAGGTCTTAGATAGCACAAATAAAATAGATAAATTCCTAGAAATACATAATCTATCAAGATAGAATTGAAGGTAATAGAAAATATGAACAGAATAATAATGAAATCAATGATAAATGATACCAGCACCAGCACCACCATAAAAATACATAAGATCTAATTTCTGAATCATGATTCTATCAGATATTTAAACAATTAATGCTAATCCTCTTCAAACTTAAAATATTGAATAAGAAGTGCCACTTCCAAACTCCTTTATTTTTATTTTTGGTTTTTCAAGACAGAGATTCTTTGTGAAAGCATCCTGGCTATCCTAGAACTCACTCTGTACACAAGGCTGGCTTTGAACTCATAGAGATTCACCTACCTCTTCCTCTTGAGTACGGAGATTAAAGGTATGTACCACCACCACCACCACTACCACCTGGCCCAAACTCTTTTTATGAACTCAGAATTATTCTGATATCATTGATAGACACAGACAGACACCAAGAAAGAAGAGCACCATGGGCCAATTGACTATAAGAGGGTTATAAAAATCTGCCAAAATACTAGAAAATCAAATTCAACAGCACTTTAAAAGGATCATACACTTGATCACACATTTATCTCTGGGATTGAAAAATAGTTCAAGATACATAAATCAGTAATGTGGTATACTGCTTTATTCCATTTTCACTGAGTACCATAAAAAACTCATGTTTATCTTATGCTTTTTTGAAGGCTGAAATGTCCAGAAGAACTGTGCCACCAACTGCTGAGGGCCTTCCAGTATGAAAATATTTCAGAAGTTGCTACATAGTATCTAGAGCAAACTGACCCATTTATATCCTTCTTCATATAAAGCTACTAATACCATGATTCCAGTCCTATTTTCATGACTTCTTCTAAACCAAATTTCCCTTCCAAAGGCCACATATCTTTATACTGCTAACATGGTTTTGGGGTTTAAAGTACCAACTCACTAATATTTAAGGGTATATCCAATCTTCACCCAATATCCATAAATGCACCAAAATATTTAGGAAAATGTACATATATTATTTATATATGAATATTATATATATCAAACTCACAGCCAATATACTCAAGAATGAAAACATGCTTTTCTTTATCATCATAAAGAAAAAATGTCTACTCTTCCCATTCAATTCAACACAGTACTTGAAGTGTCATCTAGAAAACTAGGAGAAAAGAACAAAGAATATCCAAATTAGAAAATCAGAAACAAAATGATCTGTTCACAGATGATATTAACATCCTATATAGAAAACCCTAAAGATAAAGCCCAAAACTCTAAAGACTAAAATTGTAGAATTTTTAAAAAATTGTCTTATAATAGTATTTTGAGATGTTAACAATAAATATCCTAAATATAGGTCAAAGAAATCTATGTGTTGTGGCCAGTTTTAATAGTCAACTTGAAACAGTATAGAATCACCTGAGAAGAGAATGTTTATGAAGAATTATTTAAATATCAGGTTGGCCTATGAGCTTGTCTGTGGGGAATTATATTTACTGTATTTATTGAGGTGGAAAGACCCACCCACTGTGGGGAGACCTATTCCCTGTTTGGGCTCTGATCTAGAGGAAACAAAAAACCAAAACAAAACAAAGCAAAATGTCATTTAGAACAGCATTAAAAGTTTAAATACTTAGAAATAAATTAACTAAACACATAAAAGTTTGGACATTAAAACTATACAAAATTAATAAGAAAGTCAAGGAAAAGCAGGTAAGTAGAAAATAGCTTGTGTGCAAGAAGTTTTAATGTTATTTAAAAATCCTTATTATATCAAACAATCCAAAGATTCAGCTTAACCCCTGTCATATGTCAAATAATAATTTTGTTGAAATATAAAAAAAATGATTCTAAAATTCACATTGGACCATTAAAGGATGTGAATTGCAAAAGCATTCTTGAACAAACAAAACAAAGCTGCTGGAAACACATTACCAAATTTCAAATAAAATTTCAAATCAAGAAAGGGTTCTATTGGCATAAAATAGGTATATTGACCAATGAAGCAGAAAAGGGAGCCCAGAAATAAATTCAGGGGCCACTGTTCTTTGAGAAACATTATAAGACACATACTGCTTGATAGCTGTGAAGTGTATTTCAAAGTCAGTAACATGATTATTTTATCTTTATTCTGTTTGTTCAAGAATGCTGAGACTGTTTGGGATCATGTTTTATATTTTGGCATAGATAATATCATCAACAAATGTTGGAAATTACATATTCACACAGAGAAGAGTAAACAAATGCTCCTATCAACCATAATTATTTTGGCAACTACAATGAATTGAAGACTAAAAATGTGAGAATTGAAACTGTAAAATTACTCTAAGGAAAAAAT
>PVIH01017147.1:0-42965 GCA_004025045.1 Sigmodon hispidus
TCCTTGGGGAGATTGATTCTCAATTTTCTGAGAAACCTCCATATTGTATTCCAAAGTGGCTGAACGAGCTTACACTCCCACCAACAATGGAGGAGTGTTCCCTTTGCACCGCATCCTCTCCAGCATTGGCTGTCATCTGTGCCTTTTATCTTAGCCACTCTAACAGGTGTTAGGTGGTATCTCAAAGTTGTTTTGATTTCTGCAATTAATTTTAAAAGCTTCTAGGAAGCCCTATACACAGCAGAACTCAAATGCCAGTATCTCACAAGAGAACACCTCACAGCTGCTTAATTTCTTGTAAAATAAATTCTTGTGCACCTACAAACGAGGATACATATGATTTTTCTAGCAAACAAGGTTTATGTAGATACGGGTTTTACTCTAAGTCATTCTTAAAACTACATGTTCACTTTTATATCTACTCTAACTCACTGTTTGAAGGTCAAGGATGTTACCTTCATTGGTTAAGAATCAAACTTTTCCCTAATGCCATCCAGTATCAATCACTAGTTCATTTCTATTTACTTATTTTCCTTTCCTTCCTTTCTTTCTTCCTTCTTTTCCTTTCTTCCCTTCTGTCTCTTTTTTCTTTCTTCCTTTCTTTGTTCCTATATTTATTCTTTTCTTCCGTTAGTTTTTTAATTCTGGAAATCTAACCATACATCATGAACACGTTAAGTGTATACTCTACCACTGACATATATGTAGCAAGATTATTCCTTTTGTTTTGAAAGGATTGAGAATGAGCTTCTGTAAGAGACACAGATCTGAGAAAAGTTAAGGTTTTATTCTGTTTTTACAACTTCATATTTTATCATTGATTATATAAGTTAATTTTCTCCTTATCCAGACAATATACCCCCAAAAATCAACTTAAAGAAAGAAGAATTCATTTGATGCCCCAGTTGGAAGGAAAGGAAGGATGGCAAGAGTGTGAGGCAGGTGGCTACGTTGTGCTAAGTCATGAGTCAGAGAGGGATGGATTCTACCACTCAGCTCACTTCCTCCTTTTTATTTAGTCCAGGGCCCCAGCCTATGGACTGATAATACACACATCAGGGGTGGGTGTTCTGACTCATTTAACCAAATCTAGAATCTGCCTCATAGTTGTGTGTGGGAGTTTGTCTCTGATGATTCTAGATCTGTCAAGTTGACAATATTAATCATCACAATGACCTTGAGGAATCTAAAATATTGTCATTACCTCTAAATAATCTCAGGACAAAAAAATTACTGGTTCTTACAATATCTGTTTGTTTATCAAGTAATTGTTTTACATTTACTCTGTATTAGGAAAACATTTTAATTCTAAAGGACAATAGACACAATGGCAAAAGCACTGTATTTATTAGCTCAAAAAGAGCTGGTGCAGAAAATAATATCTTGAACTATAAGAGTAGTACACAAAGTCTACTCCAAAAAAGACAATGAAAATCTCATTCTGTGACAGTTATTTTCACATATTCTTGATTTTGTTACGCTGTATTAAATAAATGATGCTGTGTTAAATTTGAATACTGCAGCCATTGTTTCTATTGTCCCAGTGATTAAAGTTTTTAGATAATGTGAATATAAACCATTAAAACACAAATATCATCATGCATAGGTCCTAATGAGTATCATTTCAAAATATCCACAACAAAAGTTTAAATTTGAAATACATACATCCTTTGGAGTTTCTCTCTGAGCTAAATGTTGCTTAGATCAGAGAAATAGTTCCTAATTAAATCCAGAGCATGCTGCCACACTTTTCTATTAGTTAGATAAATGGCCTTTTAATTTTATCTTTTTAACAACTCCATCCACCCAAAATTTTTTATTCACTCCAAGTCTAAACTTAGCAGTTCATATAAAGCAGCTTCATCAGCTTGCTCAGCCTTGTTTTCTCCTGAGTTAATTCTTTTCATTCCTCTAGGGCATCATTTCTCTACCTGTGTGTGTGTGTGGGGGGGAAGGTTCACATATCAGATATTTAAATTATTACTTATAACAGTAGCAAATTTATAGTTATGAAGTAGCAATGAATAATTTTATAGTTGGGGGTCACTACAACAAGAGGAACTGCTTTAAAGGGTGGTAGCATTAGGAAGGTTAGACCAAGTACCTCTCCTTGCATTTATGCTGGGCAGGGAAATCCAGAATAGATTCCCAAGAACCTGTGAAAGCACCAGGGACAGCCTCTGCACTCATTTTTAGGAGTCCCACAAACAGACCAAGTTACACAACTGTTACATATATGTGGAGGGCCTAGGTCAGTCCCATCCAGGCTCCTTGGTTGTTGGTTCAAACTCTGTGAGTCCCCATTAGCCAGGCTAGTTAACCTTACTGGCTCCAATAGTCTCTCCTCATTCTCCTCACCAGGACTCCCCAAACTCAGTCCAATTTTTGGCAATGGGCCTCTGAATCTGCCTCCATCAGTTACTTGATAAAGGCTCTCTGATGACAATCAGGGAAGTCATCATTCTGATCACACGGGACAGCCAGTTTAGGCTATGCATCCACTGCTGCCAGGAGTCTTATCTGAAGTCATTCTTGTAGGCTCATGGGAATTTCCCTTGTACCAGGCTTCTACCAGACTCTGAAAAACCTCCCTTTCTGATCATCTGTTTCAGCTCTCTCTCCCTCCACCCACTCCCCCAGCCAGATCCCTCAAGCTCCCATGCCCACCTGCCCCTAGGCCAGCCAAGAGATCTCTATTTCCCATTCTCAGGAGGGACCTAAGAGAGGATGCACTCAAGCATTCTTAAAGGCTGTATAAGGAAAACATGCTGTCTTTGACTACACTTGAGGAGAACTGAGTCTCTGATTAACTGTTTAATTTTTGATACTGTTGTTTGTGGAGAAAGAATCTCTTCTCTACTTACTTTCAGCCACCAGATGGATAAAAACCACAGAGATAGGAATGTGGTCATGCATTTCTAGAGCAGGAATCTATATAAACAAAAAGCCACAAAGAGAAGCAGTCTTACAGACAAACAATTTTCAGATGAGAATGACAAGAAGACATTTGCCTTCATTTTTGACTGTATAGCCTTTACCTATTACTGCAAAGCCTCCCACTCAGTTTTAAGGAGCAAGGTAAAAAGCAAACTGTTTGGAAGAGTAGGATATGAGATTCCCAAATTCGATGCTGTCCAAACCTTGAATTTCTGACACTGAGTCAGATTTACTGCCTGCATTTCTTTGAGACATTTGCAAATCTGATTTCTTCACAGCAGCCATGCTTTTGAGCTAATTCCTTAACATTCTAGCATTTTCTTATCAAGTCTGAAAATTAAGCTGTGTGCTTCTAACAAAAACATACCCAGTGTCTGCCAAAGGAATAGGCCAGGATCCTTGCTGGTATCATTTGAGATCTAGTTTAGAATAAATCTGTTCTGTTAGTATAGCAGTTTGCAAACTGACAATCCACAGGCTATCAGCATCAGCCTTCTCATTGGGACCCTGTTAGATACATATGCAAATCCTCAGGGTCTCTAGCCCATTCTGCTCATCATATGTTCTAGGTGAGGACACAATAATCTTTTAACAAAGTCGCCTATGATTTTGATGTATGCCAAAATTTAAAATTACTGAATTAGTATCCTATCTGTTTTCTTCATGTGATGCCTGTTGGCACAATCAGTTAAATTTGGAAGGACTGTGTCCAACAACTCAGCAATTTAGCTGGCTGCACCACCCTGGCTCCTTGATCAGCCTCTGTGCTTTTTCATTTATTCACTTTTAAAAGTACACCGAAGAGCTATAATCTAGTCCTCACTTTTCTGTGTTTGCTGATGAGTAACAAATAGAGGGCTGTGCCACTCCATGCTAATCTTAACTGCCTGACTAATGCTTAGCAATGGCTTTTGCACTAAGGTTGTCCTTGTGATTACCCAGCCTCTTTATCTTCTTTGGATTTAAACTGCAATATTCTAGCATGTTTGTATTCCACAAATCACTGGAGCATGGATTGAAAGTTACATGCTCATCTATCTATAATTAAACTTAATATAGATTTAACCATTAGAAAATTCTCATCCTTTGAAAATAGCTATAATCAAAGAAGGCATGACCTTTGTTCTAATAAGCAAAGGCTTTTTTTTTCTTGAAGCATTTGAGGCCAAGGAATGAGATATAGCTTTCCTGTGATATACAAATCCTACACACATGAAGGTTAGTGGTCCAGAAGAATCTAAGTGTTTTTGAGATACTGGTGGTGGCCTAGGCAAGTATTAACGATGGAGATAAAATTGACAGCTCCAATACTGGCCTTTCAAGAAGGGAGGACAGTTGCTATGTACAAGAAGTGTCATAATGAAAACATTCTTTGGAAGTTGCTATTGTAGTTTTCATAAGAAAAAAAATTGATGAGCTAAAAAAAGTAAAAGCAACTCTGACGATAATAGCCTTATCGAACAAGTTGTCATGATGAGCATCTGAGCTGTGGAAAGCTCTCCATGGTAGTATGACCTCTGCCTCTTTTTCCCCTGAAACCCTGTATTGTCTTTTTGTATATCACATGCAAATCCTATAATAGACAGAGAAGAAATGCCTAAGACCTCCAGATGAGATGTTGCCATAGCTATTGATAATGTCAGTGTGGTTTACAGTGCTTAAAATGTTATTGGATGGAAGTTAAAGTTATCAGAGAGATGGGACTCTGGCTTGTTTGTATGGAGTTATCATTTCAATTTAACTGGGAAATCCACCTCTTGTGGGTGGTATCATATCCTAAGCAGGGGACCCTGAACTGGATGAGTAGAGAGAGTGATCTAAGTACTGTCATACTTACATTTAGTACTTTCTTATAACTATGGAGATGACATACCCAGTTGCTTCAAACTTAACAATACTTTGACCTGCTCTTATAGATTGTAACCTGGAAATGTAAGCTAAAATAAACATCCCATTTCTTAGGTTGCTTTTGCCAGAATATTTAATCATATGCTTTCAAATTATACTGAAAGATACTTTCATAAAAACAAAGATAATTTGAAATCTATAAGACATTGTAAAGTATTGTTAAATTTAGTAATTTACAACAGTGTGCGAGTCAACAGGAAGCCCATGCTTTAGTTATACACTTTTATGTGATTATCCATAAATTAATCAGATCAATTCATTTCTGGTTGGCCTCTTTACAAAATAATTTGTGCTGAATTAAGAAAAGTTACATGCCCAAGACTTCTTAGTACATTTCTTAGAAACTTCTCACAAACTATAATTATTTGCTATATTTAGGGATATACATATGCATATAATAAAAAATACTGAAAAATGAGACAATAAATTTGAAGGTTGATAGGGAGGGGTATATCGGAGTGCTTGGAGGGAGGAAAAGGAAGGAAGAAATGTTGTAATAAATAAAATAAACAATTAAAAATATAATAAAAGGTTAAAAATAATTTACTAAAAATATCAAGGGGGTAGAATTATAAACTGATGTAACCACTATGGAAAATTGTTTGCTAGAATTCCCTAAAGATTAACTAATATACACATGCAATTGTCTCAATAGTAGCATCCTACATGGATACAAATCAGAAATGCATGCATATATACACCAAAAATTGTGTTCATAAGGGGCAGTGTAGGATTACCAAAAATTACAACATCCCAAGTGAACATGCTCTGAAGATATAAATTAATGTAATCTATTCATATATTGATTTGCTCTTAGTGATGACAATTTATTATCTATAGGACTGTATAAGAAGAAGACATTGCACAGAGAAACTCTTTAGTATGGTAAATCAGATGTAAAAGACAATGTTAAAATTTGATTTAGAGAGATATCCAAAGCAGGAATCATTCATCAATGCTGTTGGAAGTAAGTATAAATTGTAAGCTGACACTGACTAGAACAGTACCTAAGTGAAGACTCTATGAAAGTGGAAATTGTTTCAGTCTTGTTCTCATTATATGATGTGTTACTTTTGTGGAGCTCCTAAGTACTTTCTGATATGTGAAATAAATATTCAAATATGTGATAATCATGTCTATATCCCCAGGATTAGGGAGGCTGAGATAGGAAATGTTACTGTGAGATCAGCCTGTGCTACATATCAACACCCTTAAAAAGCTAGGGAGCAAAATTATTTCAGAGTTAAGTTAGAAGAATATAAGAAGTCAGGTAGCTAATATAATCCTGATCCCTAGCTGTGACTCAAATGTCATTTTTGTTGAGATGAGGTTGATGGCAGGCTTCACTAATGCAACAAAACAAGGTAGACTGACTGAATCTATTCCCTTCGGCCACATGGGTCTGTCTCTTGCTGTAACACAGCAAGAGTGTGACATTTCTTATACCCCACCATGGTTTATAAAGCGAAGGGTCAAGAATTTTTCTGAACAGTGCAGTTTCAAAAAACTTCCACTGGGGGGCAAGAATGCTATTTTTTTCAGTCTTCATACTTAGCCTTTCTCCTGCCTTCTCCCTAATTTCTTTCACAGGGTACAAATTTTCTTTTTCCATAGTCATTTGAAAACCAGAGAATGAAATTTTATATACCACAATGTTCTTCATTACTGCCCCATGGCCACGTTAACTTATGGGAATGATCTATAGTTTGAGGACATTAAGGAAAATAAAAAGATTTGTTTTGAAACAGAATTTTTCAAAGTATATCATTAGCATAGAAAGTGTTAGGGAATGAAGTAACTGCAGAAAAGGTTGCAGGATAATGGAATAAGACAACGATGCATCTATTTGAGATGCCCCCAACCCTTTTTATTTATTTATTTTTAAAATGGCCTGAGTATATGTCATAGAATGTGTTTAGATTGACACTAGCTAGACAATAGTAAAGACCCTCCTCTCCCACCACATACAGCTGCTGTTCCTCTTCCTTGGTGTATCCACACACCTTTGCAATGTGATGCACTTAACAACTCCCATAAAGGGAGGAACAGTGCTTCAGCATGATGGCTCCCATCTATAATCTCAGTACTCAGTGGCTAAGGCAGGAGAATTAAAACAAATCCAAGGTTATTTCTGTCTACCTAGCAACTCCCAATGCTGCACAGCCAGACCTTCTATCAGAAGGAGAGGTGATAGGAGAGTAATTCCTCTACTTATTGAAGTTGAGTTAGAATGTTTATACCAGTAAAAGGCATCACAGATGCATTTCTAATTTTGAGCTTGGGACTCAGGAATCCTTCAACCATTCTACTTTCTTTCTTGGATCATAGTCATTGTCATGTGAATAAGGTTGAACTTCGAGGCTGGAAGATGAGATGCCCGTAAACTAGTCATCCCAACTGGCCTGCTCAGCTCACTCTACTCTTCCTACCCATAGTGATTATATAAATAAGCAAGGCCTGACAAGAGAACTGAGCCCCAGTTTCAGAAGAACCATAGGATGACACACAAACTTACTAACAAGAAAGTAATTGTTTTAAGCCAGGTCACTGGGGTAGCTTTTTGCTTTAACAATGTCTAATGTCTAACCTGCAGGAATGTCAAACTCAAGCACTTATTCTCTTCTACTATTTCGTCCTGTGCTGTTGCTATGTGACTAAGAGCTGTGTCTTTTGTCCTGGTAACAGTACAAAACCTGCACCTACGTGACAATTCACAACTGTCTATAATTTCAGTTCTAGGGGATCTGATATCTTCACACTGATGTACATAAAATAAATTTAAATAAATTATTAAAATATATATGTATAAAAGAGAGTTTAGGTGACCAATAGATAGTGACTGATTAATAAATAGATTGAATGGTAGACAAAACTAGGTGAAGATACATTATGTTCATTTTTTAATAGCTCTCTATTTTATATATTGAACTTCATGAATTTATCACATGAATTATAATTGCACTCAAACATTTTCTTTTGTGCTTATTTATAATGTTTTGGTATGATGTATGTGTGTTTACATTTGTGTGTGTGAGTACTGTTGGTTCTGTGTTTTGAATAACTTTTATAAATATAATTATTAAGAATAGTTAATTTTTTATTATAAAACTAAAATTTTTAACAAAAATTATCCTGTCTATCTTGTTAAGTGTTCTGACTAATTTTTTCATAAATAGTTGCTGAATTCTACTACTTTCCTCAATCAATTGTGTAGTATCTTGAAATGTGGGCCATGACCCTCTATGAGGAGTCAGAGAACTGAACATGAAGACTGAAAAGTCTAACTACAGTAAGGAGTTTCTGAATGTGAAGTGACCCAAAACTGAGTCAAAACAAAATATATAATGAATCTAATGTTTGTCTGGCAGGACTCACACATGTTACACTGAGAGATTTCCTTGCAGCCTTTGTTCTACTATACAATGTGCACACTCTGTACTCTGCATGCTACCAATGGAAACAAGCCAATGATTAGCACTTCCTAGAACCTCTCACCTCTAAAGTAAGTCTATTGTATGATATGAATTTTATGATATGTCTTAACTACAAACCAGTTTCTATTTGGAATTGTAATGTGTTACAATATATTCAAAAGTGTATCTGAGTTGTTGGCTTGAGTTTTATTTTTAAAAATATCATAAAAGGAATTGCATCTTGGGATTACACCAAAATTCCAACAACTTTTAAAATAACCCTAAACATAACTTCTTTAGTTTAGATTCACACAAAAATGTGTTCTCAGAATCTATTATTACAAAATAAACTAAATATCAGTTTTGGAAATCATTGAACATCCTCTGAGCCCAAGTATCAAATATCCAGCCAAAATTTTATTCTTTATGTAAAATAAGCAAGCACTTTGAACTCAATAGTATGAATATTTGTGTTTTACTTATAAAATACTAAAAATTTAAGTCTGGCAGATAATTAATTGGTTGAATATATATTTGTTATTATTACATTTATTTGAATGTATATCTTATATACTTACATATTTTGGGTGTATAACTAACATATCTGATTTATGTATATATGTATAGTAAGTATCTTTGGTGAATGGATTGGATAATGAATGGGAAGTTTAAGAACCGTTGCTCTAATTCTCTATTCCAATGGTCTTAAAGCTGTTACATTTGGGTCATATCAATCACGTACCACTGAACTCCCACCCCACTCCTTAAAAGTTTGCATTCACAGTCTCACCTAGCTAAGGCTAGCTTTTAACTAACAATCCTACTGTATTAGGCTCTAGAATGTCCCACAAATTTTGCTCTTCATATATTTATATAATTTCATCATGGCTTCTGGCATGTATTTAATAGTGATATTTGCCTGATTGTGGGGCATTACAGCCAGCTTGCCTGATGAAACCCCAGTTGCCCTGTTATGGGTAATGTGCCTAGGTATGGGCACTAGCCACTTCTTGCTGAGTCGGCTTGGAGTTTGCCAGTGTCTCTGGTGATTAGTGATGAGATGCTGGAGACCAGTAAAAGAGAGAGCAAATACAGCTTGGGGAGTCTCCAACAGCCAATGAGAAGTTGGGAGGGGGTATATGTTTGCCCCATATTGGAAATAAGAGTCTGCATGGACTGCCACTTGATTTAAAGTAGCCTGCTGCTTTTTACCTGAGTCCTGGAGTCTGTACAATTTGACTCTGGATCTTCTAGGGGTGCCCAGATAGAATACTTTACAACACCTGATGAGTAGAATCAACTAATGATTTTTACCAAATGCTGCTAGAAAATCATGATTACAATTGACAGATATATGGTGATTGCTGAATATTTCAGAAGAAATGCTAATTTTTTGAAAACACAGATTTTATTTGTCCTATTCAATTTTATGTTGCCAAACCAAACAAAATTTTAGGAATAAAATAGGAACCAGAAACATATTTGATGAGTGAAGCAAACATACTTTTTTGTATGAAAATCTACAGTGAGGATTTCAAAAATAAAGAAAAAATTTCTATGCATTGTGTTACATTGGTGTACATATGAGTCAATTTGCATTAAATATACAAAATAGCAGAATGCTGAAAGATAGGTTGTAGATGGGCTATATAATTTTTTCTCATTCACTGTCATTTGTTATATTACTATCAAATCCCTATAATACTTACATTATGAGGGCAAAATATTATTTAAAAAAATTAAAAAGAACTCACATTCAAGCAAAATTCATCTATTTGCAGTATCTTTTTAAACATTTTGTGTACAGAAGTATGGAGTGGCTCTATGAAACAAAAGACAATTGAAAGAAGCTGTAACTGAAGCATAAATAAGCAGTTCAAAGCAATGCACATACTCAATCTTGCCCTAACCCTGAAGTACTTTTGTTCAGCTAATCTTTTCCCTGAACCATAGGGAAGCCTTGCTGCCACCACCATCGTTTCACCAATAGTCGCTACGACTGATAAATGATGCTATAAGCTTTATATTTATGAAATGGATACACACAAAAATTGAGAGAATCAAAATTTCCCAACATTTCTCAGATGATAAACCTACATTGGCAGTCACTTATTCAGGCCCCACATTCTGCCCAACATGTACAAGTATCTGACTGTCACCATCTCCCATCATCCTTGAATACCCTTTAAGGGCAGTATATTACTGCCTTATGTTATAAATAAGAAGACTCTGACATGCAGAAGGATGTACTGCTGGTCACAAAAGCAATAAAGATGAACCAGAACTTGACACCCAAACTGTTGAACTGTACTCTTTAATTGCTACAAACATAAGAAAGGGTAAAATATTGTTAAGGGCCATGAGATAGATCTTTATTCTGTCTTATTGCTTTATATATAATTTTATTATGAATGAAGTCTAATTTTTTTACAAAATTATAAATTTCATTTGAAGAAAAAGCTTAAGATACATCTCATTTGACCATTTTTAATGGCTTTTAAAAAGATTCACAGTGTACTTCCAAACACAGAATAATTAGCTAGTCAAAACGCACTTGTGGTTACAGAAAAAAATATGGTAACTGATTTTTTCACTGACACCCTGTGGTTTATCTTGAATGCTATCTGTTTCGAGGTTCATTTCCACTAAAGGAGTTATAAAATAGCCATTAAAGATTTCATTTCCCTATACTTGCTCTTTTTAGAAGGTAGCTTCATGACTAAGCCCTTCTCCACAGGAAAGCACAGCAGATTACTTAGAAAGCACAGGAGTTTATTCTTTGCCACGTTAGCTGCTAAGTTGATTCTGGAGAAAATTTGAAATTATTATTCAAGATCCAGGCCAGAAAAACATTTGAAATATTACATAAGACCAGAAATGATTGAATTCATACCAGTGTCAGAGTTCACTGAACACATGTCTTAATTTCTCACTGTAAGATTTATCTGGAAATTATAAACACATCAAAAAGAAACCACATCTATTGTGATGTGATGATTCTCTTTGAGAACCAAGCACTGGCAGAGAGGTGCTGTCATCCACATTCTTCCAACAGAGCTTGGTATTCCTGCTGTGTCTGTGAGTGACAGATCTCAATACAATGTGTATAGAAGAGAGTAGAAATTCTTGCACAGACTCTGGGTGTTCTTGTACCTAAGTGCAACTCTAAGGAGTGCCTGCATGCTCACACAATTTCATGTCTTTAGCACTCACTCTTTCTCAATGATCACACTTCTTAGGTTATATCAAAGATGGCCATCCTATAGAATATGAAGGCATGCTGGGCTGCTCATATTAGAAACTGACTTCTCACCAAAACTTTTATTGCTGTCTGACATTGTAAAAATTTCCATTTCTAGCTCTAATGGTATTTAACTCTCAGGATAAGAAAAACATTTGAAATGAAAGAATAATAAAACTATCTATGTTCTTTGTTATCTCTAGTAAGACTTAAAAACTCAAGGAAGATTCAGGGTCTAAGAATACTTTTGTGGTGATGTGTATTTTTTGGCTTAATGTGCACTTTCTACTAAAATGTAATTAAAAGTAGAAAATGACCAAACATTCATTCTAGAGTCTAAGCTGATACGTTTTTATAATTGCAGCTCAGTGATGAAACACTTACTCCACATGCAAAAGGACCTGATTCAACCTGCAGTACCAACCAACCATCAAGGACATGTATATGACTGCAGTGCTCAGTCCCAGTTCTTAAGCATGTTCAAAAGTTTACATTGTTTTGTTCTATGTGTGCCCTTTATTTTAAAGTGTGGCTTCCTTCTTTACTTTTTTATTTCACTGTAGGTTTTTGCATTTTCCTTCTCGTTTGGTTCTATTTGATTTATACTATCATATTCTTCATATAACAAATTTCACCAAGTATCTTGAAATCTGTATTTGGCATAATTCTATGAACCAAAATAGTGCATAACAGTTTATGTAGATCTTACTCTTTGTGCATGGTTGAGACTTGGGGACCTGATATGGTGTCACTCTTGCAAGTAGATTATATTGCACAGTAATTAGAAGTGATTTTAGCAATATTACTATTCTCTGGGGCCTATATCTTAAATAATCATGTAATTTATTTACATACCCTATGTAAAAGAAAAGAGATGTTTCTACTAACATTTCGGAAGAAACTCTGATGTTATAAGATGGTCATCCCCACTTGGATGTAAAGGTAGCCTCTCAATGATGAAAGCAATTCCTAAATAGTAATCAACAAAGAAGGGGCACTAATGTTCAATCATTGCATCACAAGTAATTTAATTCCAATGAAAACCTAAATAAACTGGGACCTAAATGTTGTACAAAATTTTTGGCCTGGCCTAGCCTTGTATTCCAACTGAATGTCTCCTGTCAGCATCCTGGCCTACTCTGAGTTTTGGACCCATAGTCCTGCTGCCGCTTAGCCCCAAATAATGCTTACATTAATTAAATGTTGTTTGGCTTATGACTCAGTCTTATTGCCAGCTAGCTCTCAGATCTTAACCCATTTCTATTAATCTGTCTTGTCATGTGGCTTGTGGCTTACCTGTATGCCATTAAATATTGCTTCTTGGGCAGCTGGATTGAATCTCTCCAGATTCCACCCTCCTTCCTCTTTATCTATGCTTGGATTCCCCATCTAACTAAAAGCTGTTCTTCCATAGGCCAAAAAAATTCCTTTATTATTCAGTGGTACTCACAGCATACACAAAGACATTCCACATCACCTGAAGTTCCAAGTGAAGATGCTGCCCAGCTGGTGCATTGGTTTCCTGACCTAAAATGTTGAGCAGATAATTTATTAATGCCACAATTTAGAGAAAATGTGAGATGATAAATAAAAATAGGCCATTTTGACTCCTAACACAATGAAAAATAGATGACAGAATTAAAACTAGAAAACCAATCAGCTTTTTAATCCTCTTTCAGGATTCATGTGCTCGTAATCTAGATCTCATCTTTCTAAATATAATTTCTACAGCAATAATATAGACTCTACATATACAATATACATGAAAACGACAAGAATAAAATGCATAATATACAGAAAAATTAAATATAAAGGAAACCAATAAAAGCACAATGAAAGATATAGTACATACAGAACACAAGTATATTAGCTGTAAATCTTTGTGATGAAGTAATTTCTTTCAAAGTAAATTAAGAGAACTTCCCATACTTGCAAGAAAATATTTGCAAGGTGAATTTTTGGAAAGAAATATAAAAATAAAATCATAAACACATGCTGTTCATAAGGACACTCACTTTAGATCTAAAAATAGCTAATGACTGAAAACATGAAGTGCAATAGTTCATTCCAATAGTAGCCAAAACACAGTTTTAAAGTTAAAGTTATTTTAGATGAGAAAATAGAGTATTTGGTAATAATAAAATCATAATCTCACCACGAAGACATAACAATTTAAAATGTGAATGAATTAAGCACTGAGATATTGCATGGAGAACAGATACCTCCACCACAGTAAAAGAGAAAAGCATATTAGCCCAGCATTAAAGGCCATGGGAACTTCTGGGCAGGTAAAGGATGTGAAGAAAAAGACCTTAGGCCTGAAAATAGTCCCTCTAATCAGTAAAAAATATTTAAATATAAAACATCAGATATGATATCTCTCTGACCCACCTTTCCTCTTCTCCTTTGATTTTTCATTTCCTTACTTTCTTTTATTTCTATTTTTATCTTTTCTTGCAGGCAGTTGTGAACCTGATACACAAATTTAATGATGATTGTACAAGGAAACAAAACTTTTGAATAGTACACTTTACTATCTTCAGTACAACAAATATAAATAACCACGAAGAGACATTTATATATATATATCAAAATTTCAATATAACTGAAGTTTATTTTGAGAATGCAAAACTTGTTTCTATTAGAAAAGTTCATAAATGTTAACTTTCATCTAATAACTTTTTAAAGATAACTTCCAATATAAGCAGACAATTATTTAATAAAGTATCATCTTATTCATTAAAAATACATATTTTCAAACTAATAAAAAATCCTGGTAAATTCTGATAGAACAAATAAATTTTTTGAAGACAATAGATTATAAAATTGATATGAAATATGTAACAAAATTAAGATAATCACTATGTATGCTCATGTTAATATTGTAAAAGAGGTACTAAAAGGAGTTCTTAAATGTAAGAAAAGAAAAATTTTAGATATAAGTATTATAAACAACATACTCATTAGACAAGCTGTGGATGTTATAATAGACAATGTAACATACACAGAGCAAGTTGTTAAAGTTAAGAGCAAAGATTAAGGATAAAATTTTATGAAAAACATTTAGAGACTGGGAACTTACACTCTGAAAATAAATTATTTTTTAAAGATACCATGTAAAATATTAACAGAGCTTCCACAGATAGATAAAATTATAATTTAGTGTCTAAATCATAAAAGAAGACATAAGCAATTTAGAGATAAATCAAGTTCATGGATGGGAAATTTCAATATGGCAAAAATCTCATTTCCCTCATGATTAATCTATAAACTCAATACAACTCAATCAAAATACCAACAGGAACAGGGAAACCAATTTTAAAACTTGAAAAGAAGAGTGGGGATCACAGGGATGATAATTGGATAGCAGAGCAGGGGGTCTCCACCTGTACAGTGACAACTGAATTATAAAAGGTTTTTGATCAAGAAACTAGAATGTCAATTTGCAAATAGACAGATGAGATAATAAAATAAGGAGGCCAGAAACAGAACAATAAAGGCAGGTTAGGACAAAAGTGAAAGTCAGTGAGGACATAATATGCCATTTAGTAAAAGGCACATGGAGATGGTCAGCATTAAAAACACTGTATTTCTACCATAAGTCATATTAAACACTTCAGTAAAATTAAATAAGTACTGAGAGCAGAAAACACTGCTTTGATTTTGGTGTATTGGAAGGGATTTTCTTTTATACATAGACTTCAACATGGTGACTTCAACCTCATACTACATTAGCAAAACTTCTGTACATTAAAAGACTCTTTTAAATGTGCAGTGTCATTCAGGGGGTGATGGTCTATGCCTGCAATGCCAGGAGAGGAGGGACAGAAAAAGGACCTTAAGTCCCAGGCCAAGCTGAACTACATAGTAAGATGCTTTTACAAATAAATAAATAAATAAATAAATAAATAAATAAATAAATAAATAAATAAAAAGTTTAAATAATTTTTAATACAATTAATAGAATCTAAGAAAATATTTGCAAAAACAAGCACAGCAAAGTAACATTGGGCTTCATGAGATTTACTATATAGCTAAGGATGATCTTGATCTCCAGATCCTCTCCCATCTTCCTCTCCAGGAGTTTGAGGCATAATGTCACACTGGGTTCTAGTATTCTCTTACTGCCAAAACAGGCTACTGTAACTGCAAAGACAATACGAGTTAATCACTTTGTAGTTCCACAGCCACATGACACTAGCTTAAGCTGTCAAACTATAGAAACTTGTTAGATTGGCTTTTATCAAAGATATGAAAAATAATAAGTTTATCCAGAATGTAAGGGGTAAAGGGAATTCTTCTTGCATAGTGTTGGTGAGAATGTAAATTTCTATAGCCATTGTGGAAAACAGAGAAAGATTCCTTTAAAAATTAAAAATAGAATTTTCATATCACAAAGAATACCATTACTATGCATATACTTAAGAGACATGAGTCACTATGTCAAGAGATAACTATTGCATTATTTATAATAGTCAAAATAATGGATTAAAGAAAGAGTTCAACAGAGAATGAATGGCTACAGAAAATGTCAAACACACATGAGCATGTGCACACACACAGAGGAGGATCCAATTTAGTAGTTGTCAAGAACAGACATTTGCAACAACAGATGAATCACTTGCTAAGTGAAACAAGCCAAGAAGAGAGCAGAACATATTATAGTTTTGTGCAGACTAAACTGAGAGTAAACTTGTGATTACCAGTTTTCCTTGGTGGGAGTGGGCTTGGTAACTAAGAGAATATTACAGGTAATACAAACAAATATCAGGAGAAACTGATATGGTTACCACAGTTAATTTATGTTTTATGTGCTCAAATTTTTCTAAGAAAATACATTTAAAATGTTCGTCACAAGAAAACATACAAATATGAATTGGCTATGTTAATTTTCTTGCTTCAATGATTCCAACAATCGTATTGCACTTTATTAGTAAACCAATTAAACCAACATTAAATAAAAGGTAGACATTAGTAGGCTTCAGAATATATAATTTCACAGGAGCTCTCTAGAGCTCTTCCTTTGCTCATTAAGATTGTTGATAGAATTCATTGTCTTGCATTTGTAGCTCTGGCTTCACCTTTTCCTTGTTGACTCTCAACTGAGTGTATTTCTCACTTTCTTCAAGCATCATACACATCCTTTCCTCTGTCTTCAAAGCTAGTAATGGTGGGGTAGTAGCGGTCATGCTTTAAACTTCTTCAATCACACCTCCTTGTCTCCTTGACCTCAGAATTTTTCTAAGGGCTCACATGACCATATAACCCCATTCGGGTAGCCAGGGTCTCAGTAAAGTCTCTTTTTTCAAAGAAGGTATTTATTCATGGGTTCAGAACATTGATATGTTTAACTTTGAGTAGGAGATTATTTTTCCTCCAGGTCCTTCTGTGCATATATCCTATGTCTATCTGTAACTATTTCTATCTATGTATATATTTTAAGCATTATTAAAAAACAAATGCCAGCTACCTAAAATGTTACTATCAACAAACATTAAAATAAAAAAGACAAATAAGCAGAAAGAACTACTGACAGATGTTTTGTAATAGGGATTCCAATGTTTTGACTTACAAATTATGAGGCCACTGTTGGCTGGCACAAAAGTTACATCAGTTGAATTAAGAGAGAAGAGGACATACTGTAATGTGTTGAAAACATGAATGGGCAAGACAATGGTTGAGCAAAAGAGAATATGCTTTAATATACTCTCTTTAAGGAACTAGGGCTTAGTTTTCCCTCTTAAATGTGGACTGAACTTATAACTCATTACAAAAAAAGGAGAATGTGACAAAAAAATGACTTGGGACATAACCACTGTTTTCTACATAACTTCTTAGGTCCCACACTCTGTGTGTTCAAGCTGTCATTTCTTGAGGACCCTTTGATTGATGCGTTTGCCACACTGAGAAGAACTGGGGACCTTTATGAAGAGAGGTCAAAACACAGAGGTCTTTACCTAGTCCCGTAACTCTGAATCTTCTCAGAAATGATTCTTTTGGCCTTGTTCAAGGCCTAGTTGACAGGAGACTTGGCTGAAACGCACTACAAATTCTGAGGTAAACCCAGGTGAGCCATGCCCATATTCCAGCTTATAGAAGTATGACACAAAATTTTAGGGTAATTCTGTATATGTGAGTAGATAAATTATATAAGATATAGATTTATCAAATGTATTAACTATGACTGGTGGAGAAGAGATTGATTTTAAATGGTTTAAAGTATTTAGAAGATCTCAGGGCAGCTCCAATGTGCCCTCAGGTATGTGCAGGTTACCATGAGGGCACGGTGGAGGGACCTTCATTTCTGTGCCCTGTGTAGGCCCTGTGAATGCTCAAAAGCAGCAGTGCCTGTCCTTTAAAATACATGATTTTTACCTTTAAAAAAGTATTTCTTGTATTTTCTAGCTAAATAATTTTTGTTAGCATTTTTGTATTTCATGCCTACAGAAATTCAAACGAACATATCAAGACACCCATAGTGGAGTGGAAAGAAAATCTGGGCAGCTGTCTCCTTCAGATTGTCTTTAGTCACTGGTGAAGGATGGTTGAAGATTCATGAAATCTAGGTCTATCTGTAGCTATTTCCATCTATGTACCTTAGGGGACATGTACAAGTATATGACTGTTATTCTGTGTGTATTATATTTAGCACAAAGATAAACATATTTTGATTCTGCTGGAAAAAGTATATCAGAAAAATTAAAAATGCAAAAGGGGAAAATGGCTCAGAAGTTAAGAACATTGCCTACTTTTCCAGATGACTCATTTCATTGCAAGCATCCATGTGGTGACTCACAGCACCTATAAATTCAATGCCAGTGGATCTGACCTCCTATTTTGGCCTCTGCAGAGCATAACATTTGTGGTACACAGATTCAGGTTAAACATTCATAACATAATACATAAATATTTTTTTAAAATGTTTAAAAGAGAGTGGACATACTGAACTCCGGAATGAGGATTTGGTTATGTACCTCTCTCTGAACCTGGAGGGAAGGAGATCAAGCTTTCCCTTTTGTGCATACTTGTGAAATGGGTCTTACTCCACAGAAAGCCCCTTCTTTGGAAAGGAAAAATGCCTGATCACACATGGATCAGAAACGGTAATGATTATGAGCAAAAGCTCAGAGAAAACTTCATAAGAAGAGGTTAAGTGTACATTTTGAAATCACTGCTGCAGAAAATGGATATTGAAAAGAATGTGACCTAAAGGGCCATGTGAATTTGTGAGTCAAACTAAAGCTGGACACATTCCTATCAGCAGCAGGGCAAAACAATTTAACAGATGTTGATCTGGGTTTTGGTCCTTTGTTTATGATTTGCCTGGCTTAGAAATTTAGTTCTTGAACTGATGCAGGGTTATTACTTATAAAGGAATAGACAGGAACATTCCTTGAAAGGCAGTGCCCTAGCATAGTTGCACATCCAGGAGAAGCCCACTTACCAGGAAGGAAAGTTTTTGGAACCATCAGCGTTCAAGAATTTGAAAGGCCCTGTGGTTAATAAGTAGAGTTGACTTTCACCTCAATTCAGGTCTTCCTCAAACTTTCATGTTTGCTTCCCAAGTTCTGGGGGGGGGGGTGTTGAAAACACAAAGGGCTTTCTGCTTAAGGATTGTAATATTGCCCGTTTTTGTGACCAATAGGTCTGCTTAATAAGTATAAAGGGGAACCTAAAACAGTGCCAAGAAACCTCTATTTCTACAGAACACAGGCAATATGGCATGCATATGACTTGAGTATAAGCCAGCCCATCTTTCCTTGGGAAGGTGACTGCAGGTTTTCCATTTCCAGTCTCCTCATCTGTAACAGAGCCTTAGTTCCTCTGCACTGACTTACTTTCTAATCAACCTGTATCTTCATGACTTTCCTTCCTGTGCAGTCCCTTGACCCTGCCTTCCTTGTGTTTCCTGTATCTTCCAGCTAAATAATTTTTTAGAGTTCTTACAGTTCATTCATGTCTTCAGAAATTCACACAAGCACAGCAAGGCATTTAAAATGTCTGTCCATACTGGAGTGGAAAGAAAATCTGGGCAACTGCCTCATCGCTCGAATGGTCTTTAGCTAGCTAGTAAAGCATCCTTGAAGATTCATGAAATGATTGACACCTGAGTGGGCAGCAAGCACCTACATTTGTTCTCTCTGGGGGCCTTTTGTTTGTATTAGTTTCCCATGACACCATGGGAGGCTAGTGACGTTTGCTTAATCAACAAGAGTAAAACCTTAAACTTATGTGTTCATTATTCTGATTAAAATAATTACTGCTAGTCAGAAATAATTTTTCTTGTGGAAACTTTTAATTGAGGTCTGGGGAAAATGTAGTGATAAAAGTTAATTTACTCTACCTGGTTTCCCTGGATTTTTACAATACCTGGCTTATTTAAAGGCCATTGCCAGCTATCTTGACAGGACACATGAAAGAAGGCTGGAGCAGTAACTTAGATTACCTGTTTCCCAGGAAAGACTGAAGTGAATAGAAGGCTCTGGAAAGAACAACATGAAAGTGTGGATGCTCTCAGACTGAAGTGGCTGTCACTGCCTTTTTTTCAGGTGTAGAAACTTGAGAGTAGTATCTTTCAAAGTGTGCTACAGGCACAACTTGTATTAGAACCCCTGGCGAGTCTTTCAGACTGAACTTAGGATCCCATTCACCTATAGAAATCTGATGCCATGGGAAAGGGCACAGAATTATAGTTATATTTGGTTAGCTGTCAGCACAAGTAATCTTGAAGTTACAGTAATTTCTACATTTCATGGTACCATCAACTACAGTTTTATTTGGGTTGCAAACACCATGGTCAAATTATCAAATCAACATGTTCCAATCTTTCACATATCAACATTAAATCTGAACTAATGAGATTGAATTGCACTAAAGCAGTGATATCTAATTGCAGTTAGAATATGCAAGGGTCCAGTATGTGCTTAATTCAAATTCTATTTTTAAAATATCTTAAAATTGTGATTTAGCAGTCTATATACTCAAATTATTATGTTCCACTGTTTAGAGTCATTTACTTTTTTAAATGTATGAATATTTTGCCTGCATGTAAATATGTGCACCATATGCCTGCCTGGAGTCCAGAAACAGGTGTAGGATGGTTGGTTGTGGATGATTATGATCTGCCATGTGAGAACTGTGCCTGGGTCCTCTCTGCAAGAAAAATAAGTACTCTAAACTTTGGACCCATCTGTCCAGCACCCCATTTCAAATTTTCAAATCATTGGAGACTAACAGTTTTAAATTTTCAGCACTATTTGTCTTAACTTTTGACTTCTGATCATTTCCTGTTGTCCCTGTGTCTATATTTACTTTGGAGAAAAAACACATATAAGAAAAAATTATTTCAAAATAGTTGGGTTGTTCTTTTCTTTTCTTTTTAAATAAATAAATAAATACTTGTGTACATGTCAAACTATAACTGTGAGTTCTAAACAGTGGGTATTGTTTAGCAAGACAATTGTGTTCCATGATGGCTCAGGTGGAGGCAGTCTTGGTTCCTGAAACAGGAAATGATACAGTGGATGGACTCAAAACACAGTTTATCATGATGCCAGAATTTTAACCTTTACAAACATTACTTGTTCAGTTTACCATGTATTCTAATAACTGCTACCATAAAATTTCGGAGTGATGTTAACACAGTGACTCCTTAAGCAAAAATTATGTCACAGGCTAGAGAAAAAATGGTAAAAATGAGAAAATACCTTATGGTTCTGAGGTAATGAGTTTGAATAGCAACATGTTTTCAACCAAAGTGTGATAGAATAAGGTGGAAGCATTCAAGTGAAACTTCTTATGTTTAGCATCCAGGGACAATAGAATGTATTAACTGTTACTAGGTATTTGATACTACATTGTAAGAACATCTATTGTCGTATGAAGTTTCTGGCCTCGCCTTTCTGGCCTAACCCTGAGGCTCTGACCCACAGTCTCACAGAAACACACAGACACTTATATTAATTTTATGCTAATCAGCCTATGGCTGTCATATAATTTGCTAACTCTTAATTCTTAAACTAGCCCATAATAGTTTTCTTGCTTAGCCATGCAACTTGGTACCTTCTTTCAGAGCAGCATAGTTGTCCTCTGCATCTGCTGGCTTCTGCGCTGGTCTCTCTGGCATCTCTGTGGCATCTCTTCTCTGTTCTTCCTGTTCCCAGAGTTTTCTTAGTCTGGTAGCCCCATTCACACTTTCTGTCTGCCTTTGGCCAATCAGCATTTTTATTAGAGAAGTAGACAGGACAATTATTTATAATGTAGCAACATAATCCCACTAAATCTATAGTGTTTAAGTACTTACTGTGTTTTACTACATGAGCTTTCCCAAAAATTCTTTGACAGCTTTTTTCAATGTTAAGTAACATAATTAAAGCAAACATAGAAAGTATAAAGATAAAGATTTCTGTTTCTTTTGGCATAACAACCAGACAGCTTCATGATGTGAAAAGAAATCTATGCAAGCAAAATTAGATCCAAAGACTATATTGCAGTATAAATATCTTTTAAAAGGTTAAAAATATTATTCAAGGGAGTCATTAAATTTTAGTAAGGAGGATGGGTTCCAATGGCAGTATACACAAGCAACATCAGAGGGCCATCTGTCTCTTTGATGACAGTGCACACCCAACTATTTTATTCAGAATGTTTGATCAATGATAGTGATCATTTTGAATTCAACTGGGTAAGGACCGTCTTGTGGCCAGTGTGGTTCAATTAGGCAGGCTTGGACTTAACAATGGATAGAAGACTCATTTCTAAGTTTCTGGCTTTTTGGTTCACTACAGAGGCCTCTTTGAGAGTTCTCTAGTATGGTTCATGGGATCTCTGTAAATTAATTATCCAAAGGAACAAAACAGTAACCATAATATGCCTTATGATTTGTCCTTGGAAGTTATATACACTGCTACTTCTGCAGCATTCTGATAATTATACTATTATTTTATGTTCACACAGGGGCTATATAGGGCATAAATAGCCAAGTAGAAAGCAATAAGAACATCTTATAGTCTAATAACTACTTTCCTTCCAAATTAAATCTGTTTCTTTCTCTTTTCCAATTTTTCTTCTATTTTAAATAAATAATTTTTTTTATGATTCTCTGAGGTTTAAACTCCTAACCCATGTAGCCCATTAGCAATTCCTATTAAGAGAAACAGAAAAGAGGCTACTGAGAACAAGAATGCTGGAAGTCATGACTACCCTAAAGAGAATCTGCTATGAAATGGTACATACCAAGGATAACCAAAATGATCACATAGTAGCCTACTAAGAGAGCAAAGGAAGTATCCCAAATTATAGAATTTAGTATAGCCCAGACCTCAGATCTATGCATTTGTCACGAGCCTGCACATAGGCTTGGAACTAGAATAATTGAACATTATACTTTCAGAACTCCAAAATTACTAGTACTGCTTAGTTTTATTTCAATTTTGTGTAACTAAAAAGAAGCACTATTTTCAGTTTTGATCCATTTTTACATATACTTGAAAATCTCAACCCAGAAACAATGTGACTTTCATTTGCTTCTCACGTTCCAAGAAAGAATCTTGATTATTTTATTATTATTATTATTATTATTATTATTAACAAAGAAGTCACACTTTCTATCCTTGTATATCCTTATTCAAGGTCCCTTCCCCCTCCCACCCCATCAAGTCATTCTCTCTTCTCCATAACTCCCCATCCCATCCCTGGGCAGGCAGCAGGTAGTCCCAAGGTCCTGCTGTCCCAATATTGCTTAGTTCAGCCTCCACTCCTGGCAGATCTAGTTTTCTCCCCACAGCCTCAAGACTGAGTCAGGTGTTCCTCTAGGCGGAGTGGGATCTAAGGAGTCAGTCCAAGGTGTTTCTAATCCCAAGCTGTTCAGTGGTTCTTATCTTATAGCATCTGGCTTATAATCAGTGATAAGTTAGCACAAGCTTAATATCTGATTGCGTGTGTATGTGCATGTGTGCGTGCATGTGTGTGTGTGTGTGTGTGTGTGTGTGTGTGTGTGTGAGAGAGAGAGAGAGAGAGAGAGAGAGAGAGAGAGAGAGAGATCTACTTTGTGCCATTTGCCAACTCCCTCGGTGGAGATGTTACTATCATACTTCAATTCAAGCTATGAACATGTTGCTACATATACAAATCGAAAGACACACATGAGTAAGAAGTCCAGCATACCCTGTTGTACTACATAGTAAACACATTTTTTTCTTTTCTTATATATCTCATCCATTTTATAATGGCCAACATTTGAGGTTCATACAACAGACTTTTCTTTTTATATCTTAGACTCAATGAGCTATATAGTCTGTCACAACTATTCAATTTTGCCTCTAGAGTTCTAAAGCATTTGGCTATAGTTTTCCATTACCATAAGTGATCAGATTCTCTGACAGCAGAACTAGAGAAAAGGACTGGGATATATCCATGTTGAAGCTGCATGAACAGGAAAAGTCTCTAGAGGAAGGATATGTGGCTGCTTATAAACACCGTCTGACTGTAGTTTGGGTTCTTAGGGGAGTTTTGGAGTGTCAGACCACATTGTAGTTGTCTCCATATTGCAGCCATGAGCTTCAACATTTTTATTCCCATGTCAAATAAGCATTGCCTTAAATACACAGTAGTAGTACAATCTCTAAACCATCTTCTTTCTGAACAAGGAAGATCACTATAGGATAACAGTTTAGAGAAGGTTCTGTTTGTGGACTTTTAGCTTTAAGATCCACAGATAGCCTACCAGTTTGTTAAAGAAGTCTAGCATGATTCCAGAAGTGTAAGAAATATAGAACAGTGCATATGACACCATAGGGGCCTCACCTCCATTGCTTTTTTTTAAGCAGTCTAATGTGAAACCAAGAATTACATATCCAAGTTCTCAGGGTATTATTATTAGTATTGCTGATCCCAGATCCTTACTCTGAGAACTACACATTAGAATAATAATCCCTGAGTGTAGACCAGTGTAGTGGTGTGAACGAAGAATGTAGCTCATGTATTGGGCTCTTGGTCCTGGATGTCAGTGCCATTTGGGGATGTGTGGAATCTTTGGTGAGTAGAGCCTTCCTGGAGGAGGTACATCACTGGAAGTGGCTTTGAAAATTTATAGTGGCACTATACTTCCAGCTTGTTCTCTCTGATTTGTATTTGGACCTTCTGCTTCCTACTTAAGCTGCCTGCTGCCATAACTCTGATTAATCACACAGGTTTATCTGGAACCACAAGCCCCCGCAAACCCTTCCACTATCCATTGCCTTGTTGTGGTATTTTATGACAGCAACAGACAAGGTAACTAACACAAAGAGAAGACCTTGGAAGATACAACATGCTATTCAGCATTGTGTTGCAATCAGAAAAATGGTAATGAAACACTTTGGCATTGACTTTGATTCTTCTTTTAGTCAACAAATCAACCTTGCTTATCCAAGATGCATTTGTGTTATATTGCATGAACTTAGTAAAACAATTCACAATGGTATCCAATTTAAGAACTTAATACTCTTTTGAATTTTTATTATCTTATTTATTGCTGACATCTCTATTCTATTCATTGCCTCCACAACACTCTTAAAAATATCAGTTATAAAGAATTATGCTTTAACTCTGCCTGATTTTGATCATCCAATATGTGTTATGCAGGAGAAAAGCTAAGCTGCCATCTATGCCCAAGGCTTACCTTGGCACCTACATGAGACATTTCACCTGTAACAAACACTGGCAGTAGAAACATGAAGGGCAGTTCCTCTTGCCAGACCTCTCTGCAGGTGAAACATGCTGTTTATGCAAGACAACAAATAGTTTTAGAGCTATAGAGCTGAGGGACACAACACCCACACTTTTGGCTGGGTCATTTAGACCTGTTGCTTTAAATTCACTTTCCTTTTTTGAGACCACTTTTGGCATGCTCTCAAATTATTAGCTCCTTTAATAAGAAGGAGGAAATAACAGATAATGATATTTCTGGAATTCTAAACTTACAAACATAATGTGTCTTGCTTTTTCAGTTTTATTTTCCTTTTAGTCCTATAATAAGGCCAAGTGTGGATGTGCTTCACAGAACTTAAGTACATCATTTCAGAACTCTAGTGGGTATAAGGAAACTAGTGTGCACTATCTTGCCACCTCAGTTTGAAATGTGACCAAATAATTGGTTCCTAGCAACACAGAAACATCTACAAGTAATCAACATTTTTTTTAAAAAAATGACCTAGAGTAGAATTGGATGACTTTTGTAATGTCAAGTCCTTGCTCTTATATTCTGAAGTTTCCTGAATCATTTCAGAGGATGATGATAGTGAAGTTAGTATCTCTGGAATTATATATGGTTTTTCTTCTGGATACATGTTTGCTATGAAGTATCAGTGGATCTGTGGATGAAGAACTGATTTAGGCACAAAAATTCTTACAAGACAAAGGAACATCATGGAAGCAACAAGTTATGTCATATGTAGAAATTTGACATTTTAAGTAGTCATATTAAAAGAAATGGAAAAATAATATTAACATTTTGCTTGACTCAGTACATCTAGAATATTAAAATTCAACATAATCAGTATAAAATGAAGATATTTTGCAATTGCTCACATAAGTGTAGAAATCTGATATGTTTAGAAATGTTACATTCAGACTAGTCACACTTCAAGTCCCCGGAGTTCTCATGAGAATCAAAGTGACTGGACATCTCCAATCTATGTTGATCCCTTAATTTACAAAAGAAACAGAAACACAAGGCCCCAAGTTACTGGTCCAAGATTTAAAAAAAAAAAACTGTTAAGAGAAGAAAAATATTTAATTACAGCCACTAGTTTCCACATTACTAAATCACATCTCCCAAACTCTCCGAGGCTGTTTCATTTAGAAATTACCTACTAAAAGAAAAAAAAAAACTCTAAAGTACAGACTGTACTGAATCCTGGGTGAACATTAAGTCATTTAGGAGTATAGATAGTTATAGTGGTACACTCTTTTAATTCAGAACTGGGGAGGCAGAGGTATGATAGGTATCTACTTTGACATCAGTCTGAGATGCAGAGAGATATTCTGTCTCTCAAAATAAAACTAACAAACATGAAAATGCAGGGAAAGGGCAGAGGGCTGAGATTCTCATCTGTTTCTTTCATGTACTAACAATAGCATCAGCAAGTTACTAATCTCTCAAACCCTCCATGACTTATCTGTAAAATGGGAAGTATAAGGACTAAATGTATTAATGTATGCATGTGTATACATGCTAATACATATAAAATTGAGAAAGGTGTCTTGAACAAAGAAATCATCTGACTAGCATGAGGTAAAGGTTACTGTTCATGACATTGAGAATATACATTATTTGACTATACATTAAGTCTAAACCTATATGCTTCTGACAGTTCTGTACCACACTTGAAGGAAAGAGTCCCCTATCTACTTAATATTTTTCAGAGCACTCTTTAATTTAAAAATATTTGAAACAAAAGAGTTCCTAATTTAATTTCATTTAGTCAAACTTCTAAATATAAACCTCTCGATTTCAATAATTTGGTTATTTAAGGTGTTATAATACTGTAAAGGCAGCATTTTAACTTTGATCTCTAAAAGAAATGCAAGTGTATTTTTGCTTTTCTTTGCCATCAAAAAGACATACATAACAGAAATCTAATTGGTTATACAAAAATGATGACTGCCTAGATTCAACAAAAACTGAAGCCACATACTGACTACCGGTTCAATATCATATATATATATATATATATGATCCACAGCCCAAGGTTCCTTTAAAGTCTAGTTTTTGGTTAGGAATTGTTTGTTGTTGTTTGTTTTATCTTCTTACGAACCTGGGTCAATCATGGTCAAAATAATTTTTTATTGCAAAACCTAGAAAAGCTTTCTGCAATACGTGTCCTACACACAACAGCATCTGTTTATTAAAAAAGGTTACCTTTTCTTTCTTGCAAAGTGCTTTTAGTAGCTGATGTCATTTGAAGTATTTATCAGGTGAATTTACTGTGGAGAGATTGTGAACTGGGGTCACAGCCTCATAGTTTATTTTATACACTTTATTATTCAGAACCATGGTAAAGAAATGTGTAATTTTATTTCAGTGGGTAACATTTGCCCTTAAAATTTGGAAAGTTTTTATGTGTTAAAAGTTAAATTGTTTCTCAGGGAGTATATGATTATTTTTTTATTTATAGGTGCTCTCTAAGTAAGGTAGAGGCCTTTTGCATATTTGAAGTGTCACCCTCTGATTCCTGAGAATCTTCATGGCTGGTGGCACACTCAAGAGTAGAGATCTTCAAAGTGATTTGTAGAGGATCCAAAGTGTTTTCCAAGCATATAGCTGTCAAAATATAGCTTTTAGTTATAATGGGAGTGTAGGCATGTTTCACATTCCTTACTGAAACTAGTTCTTGCCTTAAATGACCAATCATCTCCTACATAAAAATAATAGTACTAAAGTGAGGCTTACCCTACTGCTTTACACCAGACATTTTCCTCCTTGGTGGACTGAATATATTGTATCATGATACCCCCTTTCCTCCTATTGGCCCATCTAGTAGCTCCTATTTCCTTCTTATTGAAGTCATTCTTTAAACCATATTGACATAGACCTTAGGAATGAAATGACCTTTATTCTTCATGTCCAAAGAAATATTTTGGTGATAACTGTAATTGAAATTTTTGCTGACTGTTAAGATTTTAGAGTGCATCAATGACTTGCAGATTTGGAAAATCAATAGCTTATTTTCTTTCCAATTCATCTAATGCAAAATAGCACAAGTCAGAAACAATTTCACTAATAGCAGTGGAGATGAGTACACTAAGTGCATTGTCAGACTCATACTTACAGTCTGTGCCAAATGTGAGGACTCTTTGTTTTTTATCTAATATTGTAGAATGATACCTGCTAGATATGGAACCAAAGCGAGTGGATACCATTCCTGTTCTAGCACTAATTGTAAGACTTTGGCAAATCTTACTAACTTTTTTCTCTTTTTGGTTTTTAGTTTTAAGTTTTAGTTTTTAGTTTTAGACACCAGGGTAATCTAACTCATGATGTCTCACATGTACACAAGAGCCATACAACTGTCTCAACTCCCAAAATCCTTCTGAGCCTTCATTCCCTTATCTATAATACAGAACTCAGAAATCCAGGGGGAGATCATTTTGTCTTCACACTGATTCTTCTTTAAAAACACCAATTGCTTTCACTTCCTGCCAATGATGGAGCTTCCGGCTGACCAAAGCAGGACAGGTAGCACAGTCTAATCCTCTATATTCTCTTGCCCATGTTTGAAATTCAATGGAGACTCACCAAGCAGAGAGTGAAGAGAGCTTAAGAAACTGTGGTACATCTACACAATGGAGTACTATTCAGCAGTAAGAAAAAAATGATATCCTAAAATTTGCAGATGAATGGATGGATTTGGAGAATATCCTCCTGAGCAAGGTATCACAAACCCAGACAGATAAGCAGGGGATGTACTCACTCATTGGTGGACTCTAAACAAAAAAGCAAAAAGCAAAGCATGTCCAAGCTGCAAACCACAACCACTGAACAGTTTGGGATCTGAAACATCTTGGACTGGCACCTTGAATCCCACTCCCTCCTGAGGAACACCTGACCCAGTCTTGATGTTGGGGTGAGGAAACTGGATCTGCCAGGAGTGGATGCTGAACTAATCCATATTGGGACCTTGGGACCTTCTGCCCTTGCTGGGGAGGAGATAAAGTGATGTGGAGAAGAGAGAGTGACTGGAAGGGGTGAGAGAGGGAAGGGAGCTTGAACAAGAGTATACATAGATTAAAAATATGACTTTATTCATAATAAAAAAGAAAAAAAGAAAAATTACTGTGCAAAAGCTATCTAAGTATCCTTCAACTTTCTAGTGGTTAATGAAAATGAGGTACATATACACAATAGAATTCTATTTGAATAAAAGAAAAAATATAAATGTGAGATTTGTAGGGATACCTATGACATGGGATTTTTTCTTTAATTATAAACTCACAGAAATTTGTCCTTTGCATATTTATTCTAACTTTCTCAAATGGTAAAATCTTATAAAACTGCAGTATATTGTAAAACCATATAATTATATACCTGTTATAAATGTTTTGGGGTATATTTATCAGATCAAAGTTTATTCCTTTTTATGAAAAAATACATTAATAATGTCATGGCTTCTGACTTCTTCTCTGAGGGATCACAATGGTACTTGGCAGATTTTATAGAAATGCCTTCATTTGATTCTCATAAGAACTCAAGTATACATTCTAACTATGGGATACGTTTAAGTAGTGTCTTTTAGGTAGATTTCTTCAAAATTAGAATTGATGAAATAAAAAATCTCAAAGACAACTGTAGTAGGAAAGGAATATTTGTAGTGAGACAGAGAGAGTAAGAAAGTTTATATCAACCTAGTTGCTTGTGATTCAACTTTTTTGGTGTGCAGTAATAGTGTTGAATTCCTCAGGATCCTGCATAGTGAGATTATTTGCATGATTGATGTGGGCAGGCTTTTGTTTGTGGGGTGTTTGCTTATCGTTTTTGTTTTAGGTTTCAGGTTTTTGTTGTTTTTGCTGTTGTTTTTGGTGTTAGTGTTTTTCTGTGTAAGAATTCTATCTGTCCTGAAATTCACTCTGTAGACCAGGCTGACCCCAAACTCACAGAAATTCCTCTGCTTCTGACTCCTTAGTGCTGGAGTTAAAGGTATGCATCACCACTGCTGAGATTTGTTTGTGTTGTTTTAATGTAATGGTTTGTGGGCACTGAGAAAAGATGAGTTCTATGCCATGAACAAGTGGAATTTGCATTGCATTGTCTTTTTCTAGATTTTCAAGATCTGTTCACATGGCTACTTTAATCAGGGCAACATACATGAAACTTTTTATTTTTATTTATTCATTCAGGTCTATAATAAATTCTGAAGCTGGATTTATTCTTAATAAAACATTCTATCTTCTTGAGACAGACATTGGGTGAGTTCAGCTGGTGCCTCTTTATAATTTGCATTTTCTTCCCTTTGCTGCCACCTAACACAGTATCTAACATACATGGCCTTGAGAATCTTTAAATAGGACACCTGAAATATAAATTTCAAGTTCTATTTTATTTTTCATACTGCGGTTTATAAGATGAATTTGAAGAAGGACAAAAACTGACTTCATTTTCTTTCCATGGTGGGAAAGTAAAGGAGGGGAGGGCTGGAGGAAGTTTATTAAACACAGAGGCTGAATAAGTTCTGACTATATCATAACTTTTTCCAACAGCATCTTAAATCCAAGTTATTACACGAAGTTGTTTATCTGGTACTTTGTATTGCCTAACAGTTGCTGCTGGCAGATTTAGGATAGAGTATAAGTCTTGCTTTGTGCTCAGATCCTTGAATAACCTGAGGTTGGATAATAGAAAAAGCAAAGTTGGTCCTGAGATGCTTGCGAAAGACACTGCCTCAGTAATATAACATAAAGTCCACATTTTAAAGGTAGGATCAGATTCTCAAACTTAGTCACTCATAAAAACTGAGCATCATTTTCTTTTCTGTCAGAAAATTCTCATGCTTAGATACATCTTTGACGAAATGGAAGATTCATAATACTTTATACTGTCAAGCCAAACCACATGAGTCCAATACCTGCTGTGTTTTCCTGGTGTTGGGACAACTGTAGATCCATCCAGACATCAACTAAATTTGCCTAACTCTTCAGAGCTAAAATATCCATTTATGTCTCTTTGACATTTTCCAAAGAATATGAAAGCCTTCTCTTAGGACACTAGAGAAATTCAGGGACACTATCACTTTTAGTATGACCACCCAGCTCTCATATCTGTCAAACAACCTGATAATGGTTTGATGTCTATTTTCTGAACACATGCTCCTTCCCTCTTCCCCCCACCCCCACATATGCTACTTTTTTTTTTTTGCCTTCATGTAAGCTCAGTAGTAAGTTTTAACATGTTTAGTTTTTCAATGCTTTGGAGGATTTTTATTCTTGCAGGGAGATAATGTAGAGAAGGATGACATAACCTAAGAAAGGAAAACAAAAACCTCACAACATGTACCCTTGTCCTAAAAGAAAATACATTCAGAGGGCAATGATGATAGAATGTTTAATCGAGTAACTCAATGAACAGGTTTGAAGTTTTCCTTATTATTTTCTCCAAGTATTCATCAAACAGTTTTATCTTGGACCAATTACACATACTTCTGATGTGTTACGTTATATAAATCTCCATATCATCATATATTAGTATCAATAGCAACAAAGATTATAGTGATGCCTCTCAAACTTCAAGTGTCTGGATCCTCCTCCTAATATTTTCTAGCCTTGGTTGTTGGAATCCTTAGTCCCTGTGACTTTTCAGGTGATCAGAACTTGCAGTTTCTCATGTTCTACTCTCAAGAAGTTTCTGATTTTCATAGTCTTGGTCCTCTGTCTCCTCCTCTCCCTTCCTCTGTGCTTTTTCCCCCTGATGCTGTCTAAGTGTCTTCATCTGCCTTCTCCATCTCTTTTTCATATTATCCCAGTCTTCTCTATTCATGACAGAGACAAGTAAGAAAAGCACACTATAGAAAGTCCTTGCATTGCACCTAATACTTCAGTTCCACGGACAGCACAGGAAAGTGCCTTCCTGCTCACTCTAAAATAACCTAAACTCTCTATATAACCAAGAATAAATGAGGATTATGTTTACACCAATCATCACTGTTTCCAGTTCTTCCTATCACAGTGCCACACAGAGGCCAGTAACAACCCTTATATAAGGAATAACCATGACTTCTACATTGCTTTCATTGTGTCTTGATGACTTGCTGCCAGATGGTCTGAGATGGTCATGATTTGGAAGAGACTTGTTAGAATGAAAGAGAAGGCTTCAATTGAGGTGGTCTTTAAAGTAAGCATGAAGTGTTCAAACTATGTTGACATGAAGATGGTGTGCACTGTGGTCAGAAAATGAGTCAGTTGGTTGTCAGGGATGCCAATCATAGGGCAGGCTGTACCTACTGATTCACAGACCAGAATGCACACTTCTGGCAGCTTATTGAAAGAACACATTCTGTAAGGTTACTAAAGATTTAATGAGAGATCAGCACAAAACTCAATAATAATCAACATGTTTAATAGCATCTGGCAATGCTTAAACCCTGCCCCATGTCCTTAGAGAGATTTGGGTCCCTCTAGCCTGCCTAACTTGGATTTCAAGCTACAGTTACAAGAGTCTAATAATTACCTTCTAGTTACACTCCATTCTCAAACAATTTCTGTTTCCTCCCATTAGGTCTGGAAATTAAGATTTCCTCTCTTCAACTTTCAGGATGTTGATCATGGCTCTTAGTTTAGAGCAGAACTTTGGTCTTGCTGCCTCTTGTTCAGGAACGTTCAAAGGGGCATTTTATATTTCATGATGATCCAAGACTCAATAAATATTTTTTTTAAAAATCTCAGTTTTGAATGTAATTTTTCTTTAAAAATAATACATAGTTCTTCTACTCCAAAAGGCTCTTCCTCCCCACTATACTCAATAGTAGAATACCCCCACTATACTTTGGATATGAATCCTCTCACCTACTATACTTGCAGAGGAGGCCCCCTTTCCACTATATTTTATAGACTCTGAGTGATGGAGTTAGCTTGACTTACAGAAGCATCTGAAAACACTCCAACACGAGGTTGTTGTTTTTCTTTTTCTTTTTTTTTTTCCTCTCAGAAGCAGCAGTTTGACTCATAATGGACATTAGTAAGTGCTTACTAATTGACTATAGATCAAATCTTATTTTAAATCTATTAATATTTTATGACTATTCATGCATCTGTAACTAATGTTATAATGTTAAGAAAGAATAATAAAATTGTAAGATTTTAATTGAAGTAGAGAAAGAAAAGATGTTTAGAGTAAGAGCTATTTTTTTCCAGATACATATTTCTGTCTTTATTGATGCAGTTTAAGCAACAGGTAATTCTTCAAACTGATTAATTCTAGATGGATCCAACCTTAATATCCTCTGAGGATGATTCAGTTCAATTTGCTGCATCATTACATTTAGGCAGCAGCACATGACACCAAACACTACAGATGCCTGTACATTCTTCCAACTTCCCTCCCAAGTTGAAAACCATTTAAAAATAATTCAAGATAAAGTTTAGTTAGCTAGTTACAGCATTCTCTTAGGGTGGCATTAGCATTAATTAGTATTTGTGAATTGCTTTGAAAATCACAAATGCTATGGAAGTGCTGACTATTAATTTAGTAAAAGCACAGGCCATGAAAGATGAAATATAAAAGCAGTTACACACTAATGAAATGCTTTAATATTTAAATGAACTAGCCTGAAGAAAGTCCCTGACATCCTGTGCCTGTAAATCAGGAGGGAAAGAATCTGAAGTGGAGGGATTTAAAATGATTTAGAAGGGAATACTGAAGTACACAGGGATAGGAGTGATGTGCACCTGTGAAGGGAAGCTGTTACCTTATTGAAAAATCAAACCATAGTTAGAGGGGTTCCATTCTAATCAACAGGAAATTAGCAGTGATTCAAATGGTGGGACATGTATGAAAGACAAAGAAGAAAAGAGAAGGAAAAAGAAGGCAGAAATCTGTCTAGAATAAGAATAAGAAGTGATAATGAAATAAGACTGTCATTCCTCTACCCTGTCACCTGAAAAGTGGTGACATCACAGGGAAGGGTCCCAATCAGTGTCAGTTGGTCCTTGATCCCTGTGTGACCAAGAAACACTGCTTGTTCCCTGCCTTTTGTATTCACTATGCCTCCTGAGATGTTTCTGACATATTATTCCCTTTTTACCCTACCTTTAAGTCTATCAAAGCAATCCCAATGGGATATTTTCTTCAAGATTTTCTTTACCTTCTGAAGTGAGACCAATAACATGAAATTTTGTCCCCATACAACACTTATCTGATGGCTGGAAATAAAATCACCTTCCTAGTGATGTTCTCCAGAAGATTTTATTTCTGTAAGAAAGTATTTGAATTATTCGGTTTCTTCCATGCATGAACTTTCTAGATAATTTTACTCTGGTCCTGCCAGAATGTAAGAAGATATGTTTTAATAACTTACATAGCAACTTGTGTTGTTATTGAAAAATTCCTTTAAAAGCCCCAAATGACTGCTTTCTCTTGATCCTGCCTCAGTTTTGTCACTCTTATTCATGCATGTGTGTATGTGTAGTTTTATGTATTTATATTGCAGGGTAATTGCTAAGTAGATATATATTAAAAGATTAAATACATGAATTTTATTAAAATAATATTTTAGCTAGCTACACACATATAACATTCACAATAATTTACAAAAATGAATTATCTTTGAATAAATCTTATCAGGGCAATCAAAGCTTATTTTATGAAAGCTCTATGACATCAAAGAAGATGGAAAGATCTCCTGTGCTCGTGGATTAAGATTAATGTGAAATGGTCATCACACCAAAAGCAATCTACAGATTCAGTGGTCCCTTCATCAAAATTCTAATACAATTCTCCCATGTGCTCACAGAGAGGGGCACTATTATGAAGTATGACTTTGTTGGCATAGGTATGGCCTTGTTAAAGGAAGTGTATCACTGTGGAGGTGGGCTTTGAGGTCTCATATATACTCAAGACAAGCCCAGTATCTCAGACCATTTCCTGTTGTCTGTGGGTAAAAATGTAAGATATTTCAGCTCCTCTTTGATCACCATGTCTTCCCGCATGCTGCCTTGCTTCCTGCCTTGGTGATAATGGATCTGAATGAGCACCCAATTAAATGATTTCCTTTATAAGAGTTACTGTGGTCATGATGTCTCTTCCATAGCAATAGAAACCCTAAGACACATTTCTTCACAGAAACTGAAAAAATAATCTGACATTTCACATAGAAACTGAAAAGGCTCAGGACAAACAAAAAAAAGTAATAACTTAATAAATAAATAAACCCCACAGTTCTGAACAATTAAAAAGTCAGTTTGCTTTAGCTATCAAAAAAAAATTCCCTAAAAATGTACCTAAGGCCAATCAATCTCCAATTTGAGACTCTCTTTCAGAAATGTCTGGACTATGTGAGGCTGGCATGTTGAAGGAGATTTTGTGAGAAATTTTGCTAAAACAGGCTAGGCCCATTTTCCAATAAGAAACTAAAATACTGTGTTTTCTATATTCTGTATCCTAGTAAGTATAATTTTTGTAAGTGTATAGGAAGACAGAATTTTTCTTGTTCCTTTTAGTTTCTACATCTGAGGCTTATAAATTAAACTGATATGAGACAAATTTATAGAAGAAAAAATTTAAGTGCCAAGAGGCTTCAGGGAAATCAAAAGACAAAAACCAAGAAATAGTTGACTCAGAGACCTGTATCTTATCTATTCTGTTTTAACAAAGGTGCCAAGTTATAGAGAGGAATTTAGATGAAGAAAAGTGGTTTTCAGTTCCTGGGGAGTTATGCGCCATGGCTAGGGGACTATGTGAGGGAAAGTAATGGTAGATAGAATGTTTAGTAAGGTTATTTGTTCAGGTATGGCTCTGTGTTATTTTCAATTAGGTTCAATCTGAGAGTTCATAATTTTTTTTGTGACTGGGGAGGGAGATTCCTTTGCAATGGAAATGAGCAAATGTCAGTGTCCTTGATTTTTGGTACTGGGAAGAAAGTTACCACAATAAAAATCATGAATTCCTAGGACACAGATAAAAGCAGAGAGCTTTCTGATTCTTCTTTTTCAAGTTGATGTTTTTTAAATAAAAATAATTCAACAGCAAAAGTAATATATCGGAGGCGACATGGTCTGATATTTATTTCAGCATCACATATCAGTAGAATTTGATTTTTCTTCTGGTCAGGGATTTCAAATTTTACTTAAAGATGAAAACAAGATAACATAAAATTTTTCAAGACTTTCATTAAATGATAGAAATGCCATGTACTTTGAACAAGATGGTATTAGAGGAAATCAAGTTGGACAAAACATGAACCTTCTCCTTGAAGAATGCCTGTTTTTGTTTGCTTGTTTTGTTTTTGTTTTATCATGGCAGATTGGTGAGGAAAGGGGCTACATTCTTTCTCTTCTGATCTTCAGGGTGATGACAATATGACAGGGAGACGTTTCCTATGTATTTCCAAACCCTTGACTCTGGCCGTAGTGCTGTAGGTCTTGCTTTTTTCATTTTATTTTTTTTTTTTACTTATATATGGTGAAAATTTATTCAGCTGTAAACAAAATAAATCTTAAATACAGTTTAAGTAAGGTCATTAGTTCAGAAAGATAATTAAGGTGGAAAGTAGAAAAAAAGAGGCTCAGGACTATATTTTTCAAAATGATATGTGTATATGCATCAATTATACTGTGAGAAAAAGAATGTGTAATAATATAGCTTTGAGTAATAGTACTCAATGTAGTAAATATATCTTTTGAAAACACTGTGTGAACAGGTAAGAGGGTTGTTTTTTACACCATGAATACATAATTTTTTCTTCTTTTTTATTATTATGAACAAAGAAGTCACATTTTCTATCCCTGTATATCCTTATTCAAGGTCCCTTCCCCCTCCCACCACATCAGGTCATTCTCTCTTCTCCAAATCTCCCCATCGCTGAAGCACTTCTGGGTCAAGGAAGAAATTAAGAAAGAAATCAAGGTCTTGCTTTTTTCAAAGAAACGTAGTAGATGTGATACTGAGCTAGTACTAGCTTGAACCTCAGAGAATCAGCCTTGCAAATCTCAGGGACTGAGGCTTTGATATATGAACAAGTTTGAGTTATGCTGTTGGAAGTTGAGGGGCCACACTGATAAGAAAGGAAATGTCTGCCTACAATGCTCAAATTAAACCTACGGCTCTTAATTACAAATGCATGGCATTGATGGTCTATAGAACTGCTCAGCTAAGTCCATAAATCTGATCTAAACCAATGTTTCAAGAGGTAGTTTTCATAAACACCTTTATATGCTATGTGTGTGTGTGTATGTGTGTGTGTGTGTGTGTGTGACAATATAACTTCTAAGCCAACCAAAAAAGCGAACATAGTAACTTTTAGCATAATAGAGAAGAGATAAGGGACTGAAGTTGTTGGTAACATGGCTTTTGGTAACTTTAAACTTAAGGTTATTTTCAGATACCTCTAAAAGAAAATTCTAAAAATAAATGAAACCATCATGATATAAATGAAACAATTTTTTTTCATAAACTATTTTAACTCCCAAATTGTTTTTTTCTGTGTTGTATTGCAAGGCCACCCAAATGTTCTTGGAATGTGCTAAAATTTCCTTAGTTTGGGACTTTGTGAAAAGTGACTGTTGCTGTTGAACCCCCAAAGTAATCCTGATGAGTGTTCATATTAACTAGATACTATTGTTTGATGTGTCCAACTTAACTAGGTAAGGAAAACAGCTTTTCCAGCAATGGCTTGTGATTTACCTTAGCCATAAGCTTGTGCATTCTGGTCCTGGTCTTTCTGGAGTATCTAAAAATAAGTCTGACTTTCTCAAGAGTCTGTGAAACCACAAATCTTAAACAAAAATTTAGACCTTTCTGGGCATCTGCCTTTGACTGAATCCATCCATGAGTCTTTACTGTACATAAAAGTTGCTGAGTGGCCTTGCTAAAATACAGGTTTCAGCGTGGTGGATATAATATGGGCAGCAATTATCTGTGTTGCTAGCACGCATTTGGGTGATGCTATCAGGATAAAAGGTTTGACGTTAAAATTTTACATGGCAAATTGATCTTTAAAAGAAAATATGGAAGTAGCCTTTCTGAGTTAGGAGAACCTAATGGCAAATAAAAACTTTTCTGCTTTCATCTGTTCATTGACCAGTCTCTAAATCATGGCCCCACCTTCCAGAAGAAAAGGGATCAGATTCACTTTGATCATTCCATGTGATTCATATGCCAGTAAGAGTATATTCTCAAATGCTTCATTGTTTTCCTAATTAGTCTCTTGCTGGAGGTCATTCAGATGAGTCTGGACCCTAAGACCTCCACTTGACTTTCTAATATTTAATCTGTACTTGTCCTATTTCTGACCATTTCTTCTTTGTCTCCCCCTTGTGGAGATTACCCAAATAAAAATAATTTTGTTGAAATTTTCCTTAAACTTCTGACTCCCATATAGTTTGAAGAACTAAATATGAGACTTATTAGCACAGCCCTATTATACCATAATATGTTTGGGATATCTGCTTCTTTTGGAATATCTGTTTTAACTGTAGACTATAACTTTTTACCCCACCCCGCATTCTATAGTGTAGACCCTTACTATTCCTGGTAAGATCCATGATCCGGAAGGTTTTTCATCACCCAAATGTATTAAATAAGAATTAGCACTTTAGAAAAACACATAGGTATTTTTTATTAAAATATAAAGCATATTGTTTTTAGATATTTCAAAATGTCTAGTCTGATTTCAGTATGCATTTCATCGCAGTTTTTATGCTACAATGAATATAAGATTTGACAAATCTACTTCTAATCACCAGCCACTTGATTTTTTTATACTTGATGACAGGTAACTGTAGCAACTAGTAGAGCTGTGACAATTAAATTAGCCAAGGCATAAAGTCCTTGTTCAATGCCTGCCACATTGGTATGGAATAAATTGTTTTGTTTGATGAAAATACACAAAACTCTTATAAATGGATGTTATACTATAGCTGGGCATTAGTATGTCAATTATATATTGCCATATAAGTACAGAGCAGTAGATGTACACTTCTTTAAACTTTCGTTTTTATCTTGGAGTGAAATGACTCTTACTCAATTATGTCTATTTAAAAACTAACAATATAAAACATTGAATAATACCAGAGGTGTGAATTTAATTCAACAATTATCTGAAAATTCATATGGCTGTGAGTTCAATGAATACACATACTTCATCAATTCAAAAGCAAAATGCAGATATTTAAACTGCCAGATTACTGATGACTATAGAGATTTTTGTGATTGGAATTATGTCCTAAGTATTCAAATATATGAAGAATTTAAATAGATTTCCTTAAAGTTAGTCATTTTTTTGTGTCTGTGTCCTACTAAAGTGTCTATGAAAAGGTAGGTCTCTTATATTTTTGCTTGTGAGCCTAGCCTAACCTGGCTTGAGATGCTTTAGATTTTTTTTCTATTTTTTCTTTTTTTAAATTTATTATGTATAAAGTCATATTTTTTATTTGTGTATATCCTTGTTCAAGCTTCCTTCCCCTTCCTGCCCCTTCCAGTCCCTCTTTCTTCTCCACATCACTTTATCTCCTCCCTAGCAAGGGCAGGAGATCCCAAGGTCCCAATGTGGTTTAGTTCAGCATCCACTCCTGGTGTTCCATGTATTTTAGAGGAAAGAGGCGCAGAGAACAGTTATTTTCATTATTTAATATGCCTACATAAGAACTACAACTATTGTTAAATTTGAAGCTGTGTTTATCAAGTTTCACCCTTTAAGATATCTTCAATGCTGTATCTTTTTAAAGAAATTTCAATACAAATGTGTCTTTTATATAGTAAAGGATGTTGATAAATAGATAGATAATAAAATAAACAAAAAAAGAAATTGTAGGTCTCATTTCAATATGAAGTTGTAACTGGAGCAATATTAATTGCATAGAGAATAAGGTTTTGCATATCTTGAAAAGAACAATAAACAAAATCTCATCATGGTTTTAGTGCACAAAATGGATGTAAAAATTTTTACAAGTCTTTGCAGATCTTTAAGCCAATGCAAAGACTTATGAAAAGATATTTTGGTAGCTTAAAAGTAACAATGAAGAAGGAAAAAAAATCTCCCCAAATGGTCCCCACTTTAATGTAGCTCTCAAAAATCCATCATATATATATATAGCCTTGCTTCTTAATGGCATTCTGGGAGTTTTTATGAGTCCTGTCTTTCCTTTTCCAAACTAACAGTGGATAAGAGCTACATCTCTCTTTTTCTCTGCTGTTCACAGACAGATTACTTTAAATTCAAATCACTATAATATGACTCTCTGGAATATCTCTTTCTACATGTGAAAGACAAGTTGTTCTTATAGTTAATTTTAGGTTTAAAAGTTATAAATAGCCTAAAAGCATCTGCTTGTGATGAGTTTAGACAAACCAGATGAAAACACTGATATTTGACCACTACTGCCCCACAAAGCTGGCAATTTCAAATGATTCAATCTAATGTTTTTTCTCACTCCGTACTTCACAGAAATATTCATTTATTGTATTGCTGATCAAAAGGAGATATTCAAATATTTAAGATTTTATTTTGCTAATAAAATTATTAGTCTTCTTTCAGCTATGTTAGTTAGAAGTCCTTAATTTGTATGTAAAAGCACCTGGAAAGTAGGACCAACTTATCCTGTTTTGATTAATTCTTGGTACTTCTATCAGGAGCCATAAGGAAGTCAAATTCTTTAGAATTAGAAAGGAGATAAAACAGCACCAAATGAAGTGTTTTCTTTTTCTTAAATCTTCCTGTGCAACACATTCAACAATAGAATGATGTAAGAACTACGTATATCTCTCCTTTGATGCTTTGTCCAGTGAATATTCTATATAGAACAATTATAATGGGAAGGTGGACTCACCATCACAGCCCTCAGTGCTATTCCCTGAGACGTATGTAGTGAGTGAATAGCAAACAGATTTACCAGCACTCTGTTCAATAAATAAGTGGAGTATGTTACAGCACAAAAGCACATCAGCCAATGCCTCCTTCAGTTAATGTTTGCTGTTCAGCTCAGTGAGAGCGTTGTTTCTAATGATTACACGGAGGAATGGCAAAGTCCTGAACAGCCTTCAAAGTCATTAAGGAGATTTAGTCATGTTCAGCAGAGCAATAGACAGATATTCATGTATTTCATTGCTTCTCAATTTCCAGAAAACTTGTAAACTGCTGAGGCTTATAGGATGATGGCATACAGAATTAACTTAGGTATATGCTAACCAAAAGTCCATATGATTACTACTATTCTGAATAATAAAATTTGAAAAATAGGCCACCTCTTTCACATGACAAATTTTTAGTCTTCTGAGCATGTGGTTCCACACCTTACAAGTTAGAAAACACTATTAGATAAGACACCCACCTGTGAGCCTCATCTCAGATTCTGAACCTCTCAGTTCTAATTAATGACACAGCTTCACTTTGGGATGGAAATTTTCACTGTTACCATGTAGGAAAAGGTTCACAATGGTTCAGTCTCCAAATCAACAGGCAGTAAGGCTTGCCCATTTTGCAAAGAAACTCAATCTGCTACTTTATCTAAACCTGCAATACTGGCAGCATTTGAGCCTTTCTTTGGGGTTACATTGGAGTCAAGAAAAAAATTAAAGGGCTAATTTTATCAAAGGTTCATCAGCTAAAAACCTACCATATTCAAACTGAACACAAAGCCAGCAATATGCCCCATAGCATTATCCTTTTTCTATTGAGCAGTAAATCCGTTCTTTCAAGCAGTAACATTTTCTTTGAAGATATTGAAACATGTCAGAAGGCAATCTGTCTTGCCAAAAAATTACCTTACAAATTCAGATCTCTGAGTTGAAGATAGAAGATATTTTCTAAAACAATTATAAAGCAGCAGCCAGCTAAAGGAAGTATGAACAGATGTGCAGCTGCTGCAAATATCCAAGAAGGAAGCTGACACATGATCTGACCCAGTTTATTCAACATACAGTTTACAACCAACATGGCTGTAATAACTATTTCTTCTATGTCTTCAAATAGTATCAAGATATTCTTAAACCATAAAAACAGTTCATCTAGATATATGAAACCTAATAGATTTAGATTTAAATGTTATTTGTCTTATTTGTTAACAAATAAAGTCAGTTATGTCACATATTTTAAAAATATTAGTCAAAATACATTGGAAATTTAAAAAGCATAAGAAACTGGTTCCCTCACACTTCTTAAAGAGGATTATATTGTCTTCAGCTTCTAAAGCAGGTCTTACGTGTTTACAAAAGTGAATGTGATGAGTAGTATTCTCTCTTCAGTTGGCATTCAGAATGTGCTCTATCATGCTTCCTAGTGCTACAGACAGATGTGGACTCAAGCTATTATTTTCTTCCAAGACCATCCCATTACAGAGATGGCTAATAAAAATGATCCCTTCTTTTCTCAATGCTTGTTTTCCTATCTATCCCTGCTCTCTTTTTACAAGAAGAAGAAGAAGAAGAAGAAGAAGAAGAAGAAGAAGAAGAAGAAGAAGAAGAAGAAGAAGAAGAAGAAGAAGGAGAAGGAGAAAAAGAACAAGAAGAAGAAGAAGAAGAGGAAGAAGAGATATTAAGTCAGATTAGTTCATCTAATTCTATATTTATGCTTTTTTTTCCCTCAGGATACAGAAAGATCTCTGTATCCTGAGTGATGGGATTAAAGGTGTGAGTCACCACTCTGAGACTTTCATGGATTGACTGTAGGTGATTCCATTCTCTGATATTCCAGGCTGATTTCATTAAATATAGAATATATCACATCTGGCTAGTTGTTAAACCCATTTTCAATGAACAATAATAGCATTTGGTCCAAGTGAGAGAT
>PVIH01017148.1:0-14271 GCA_004025045.1 Sigmodon hispidus
GTGTGTGTGTATGTGAGTGTGTATGTGTGTGTATGTGAGTGTGTATGTATGTGAGTGTGTATGTGTGTGTATGTATGTGAGCATGTGAGTGTGTATGTGTATGTGAGTGTGTATGTGTGTGTATGTGTGTGTATGTGAGTGTGTATGCACCCCTATGTTTAGTGCTTGATTTGTGTTCTATTTTCATTGGCTTTGAGACCGCAACGGCCACTGTTGAGAGAGCAAAGGTCTAGAATGGTGCCTGCTCATCACTCAGTCATTCAGTCTTGCGTGTTTGTCTGTTTCTCTCTCTGGACTGTTATACAGCTGAGATCCGGAATACATTTAATTTAAGGCCAAATCACCTCCCCCACCCCCACTCCCAGCTCTTGCACAATGACATGCCATAAGCCATGCCGGTGTTAAATTGCCAGCTGAGGGCGGCTCCAACTCCTCCCAAGGCTCCTGGCCATTCATGGAGATTACAGGCTTCTTGCCACTCTGAACAGCTGCTTTCCCAATGAAGCTTAAGGAAGGAAACAGTGTTTACAAAATGCTTTTGTCAATGGCACTGAGCTGGTGTGTGTGTGTGTGTGGGGGGGGATACCAAGGCTAAAACTACAAAGGCGGCCTCACACGCAGGCATGGGAAGGCCAGAAACAACAGAGCAGAAGTAAATTTGTGGATGAATACTGTTTTCCATAAAGGACCCACCACAAGAGGTCTGGGAAGGGATAGAAAGTCCCAGGGAGGAAGTGCCTTTGCATGCCCTGCCCGTAAGTTGCCTCACTTGTAAAGCGTGATTTCTCTCGAGAGGGTGAAGTTGGATGGAAGCTGGTGGGGCGGGCTGAGAAAGGATGCTGGGCTCTGGTCTGCAGGTTCTGTGGGACTTGAAGGGAGAAATGACAAGATAACTCAGTTCTCCTTGACAGGACAGGGATGGGGAGGCTGAGAAAGACCCGGGCTCATGCTGGAGTCACCACACAACCCAGTACCGTTAAAGATACAGGACAGGGTTCAATATGAGGGGGACTGTCCAGCTTCCGATGTCGGCAAGAACCCACCGCGTTAGGACAGCCCATGGTAGCTTTATGTCTGTTTTCATCCACATGGCCCCCAAACATACATGGTTTTTGTTGCATTATGTGTATATATACATGTATATATGTAACAAATATATATTTAGAATAATAGAAAATTAAATTTAAACTTCATGTGGTAGTGCAGGCCTATGCTACCAGCACTTAGGAAACCGAGGCAGAAGAATTGAGAGTTTGAAGCCATCCTGGGCCACAGTGGAGAAAGGAAAAAAAAACCCTGCAAACAGACCCCAAGGTTAAAGAAAGGACAACTTCCTGTTGCCTGATGTAAGCTGAACACTTACAGGGGCTGGGAGAATAATTATGAAGGTACCAGGGGAAAACAGGAAATACAGAAATAGAGAAATAAACAGATCAAGAGAACTTAGCTCCATAAATATTTGTTGAATACTGGTGAAGTCCAGGATGCTGCAGGACCTTGGCCGGGCCAGGGACAACCATGTCCGATGGAGAGTCTCAAGCCAAGCAAAAGTCTCCATGGTTGGAGACAGTGTGATGTGTAAGACTACAGAGGAGCAGGGTTTTCCCGGGTCAGGGATGGAGAGGCAGGAACAGGCAGCAACATGAAGTGGTTCTTCACAGGGCCATTTGGCTAGTGTTGCCCGAGTTTAGCTTGTCTGTGCGCTAGGGCAGCCAGGTACCTAGGAGTAGGCCAGTAGCTAGCTCCTTCCTCGTGTGTGCTGTGCATGTTCAGATGTTCTGTGGTGTGTGTGTGTAAATGTTGCTCCTTAGGGCCTTTTTTTTTTTTCCTTTGAGAGTTTCTCTGTATGATCCTGGATGTCCTGGAAGTCACTCCGTAGACCAGGCTGGCCTCAAACTCATAGAGATCCACCTGTCTCTGCCACCCAAGGGCTAGGATTAAAGGCAAGTTCCACTACTGCCAGGCCGCCTTGTATTTTTGAGACAGGGTCTCTCAAGCCAAGTAGGTGAGGCTGGCTGGCTAGCGAGTCCCAGGCATCTGCTTGAATCAGACTTCATGATACGGGGCTGTCAGTACAGACCATATTCAGCTTTTATTTATTTTTATTTTGTATGTAGATTCTAGTGATGGAACTCAGATCCTGTGCCTGCAAGGCAAGCGCTTTATTGATTGAGAGATCACCCCAGTCCCTTCTGTTCTCATTTTATGAACGGCATACTAATGAATGAATATTGTCTCCTGGAAAGATTAGCCACGGGATCACATGAGGCCTGGGTGGGATAGAAGTGATTAATGCGGACATGCTCTCAGACCTACCCTTACCTCATGGGCCCAAGAATTAATTGAAAGGATGCATGGAATTATAGCCAGGTGCCTGGTGCCATTGCTGAGTCCCTTCACTGCTTATCAGTCCAAACAGGTCAAGGGTGCTCCAGGCTAGGGAGCAGAATTGCAGGCCTGCTGACAGGAGCCAGGGCTTGAGGGTGTGGCTAGAAAGTGGCATGCAAAGTGCTGTCTACCTTGTCAGAACCCTTGGCAGCACCAGGATATGCTGACACCTTGAGGCTTTGCCCTGGTCCTAGATTTGAGAAACCAAGGCTGGACCACAGACTGAGTGTGCAGCCAAAGGGGAAGAGGATATCAGTCCTGCTTGCCCCAGGCCGGGAATTTAGAGAGATGACAGCTGGATGTGGTAGAGAATTTAAACCTGCACTTAAACTCAGTACACACTGTAGTGATATATTGCATATTTAATAAAAATTAGTCTGGAATATCAGAGGACAGAATCGCCCACAGTCAAGGTCAAGGAGTGGTGACCCACGCCTTTAATCCCATCACTTAGGAGGTATCTCTGTGAGTTCAAGGCCCAACAGCCTGGCAGTGGTGGAGCACTGCCTTTAGTCCCAGAATTTGGGAGGCAGAGGCAGAAAAGGAGCTCCGTGAGTTCAGAGGCCAACCTTACTCTACAGAGTGAATTCCAGGACAGCCAGGACGGTTACACAGAAAAACCTGCCCCAAAACAAAACAAAACAAAACAGGCTGGAGAGATGGTTCTGTATGCTGATGTTCCAGAAACACACACACACACACACACACACACACACACACACACACACACACACCCTCACTTTCTTTGGCTCGTGGTGGGGATGCATCTAGGATTGAGGAGGGGATTGAAGGGCAGTCTCCATATTGGAAGAGGAAGGTGTTCCCCCCTCCCCTGCTTTTTCTTGACAGCTGGGGGATATAAGATGAGAGAGAGGGCTGGATGGATGACATTCTCAAAATTACATGCAAATAGGCACTCACTCATCGCCCCCTGGTGGCAGAAAACAGCTGCAGCCAGTTTCTGCCCATTAGCCCTTCTGGGGAGGGCCTAGCAGATGCCCTGGACTCACTTGGGATTTTTCTGCTTATTGTCTGGGGTTGGCATGTGATGGGCCCCCCTTCCTAAGAGGCTGGTGCAGGTGACACTGTGTTCAGTGAGTCAGCAGCTCCTGTGGAGCAGTGCGTGCATGTGTGTGTGTGTGTGTGTGTGTGTGTGTGTGTGTGTGTGGTGTGATGTTGGACTGGGCAAATAGTCCTCATCGTTGGCTGTTTCTAACCTATACTCTCTCCTTGTATTTTAGCAGGAAGATGGGCTCCTATGGACAGGGATTTGTACTGGGATGCTGCCTGCTGCTGGCCATTGCCTGGGGCCCAGTCCTGAGTCTTGTGCCACGAGGTCAGCAGGAACAGCTGGAGTGGGAAGAGAAAGAGCAGCTGCAATCTCCTCTGGACCCTGAGAAGAGGTGAGGGGCTGTGAGGACCTGCTCTCAGGGCTCTTGAGCTGAGCAGAGTCAGGTCTGTGAGGTTTGGGATACAGGAATGGTTGCCTAGAGTTGCAAAGGGGCGGAGCAGAAGCCAGCTGGGCGTGGTCCTCAGGGAGGTTGATCCTGGAGGTCAGACAGGCAGCTTTTCCTTCTGGGATCTTGGACATCTTGTCTGAAGCTGAGAATGGTGGTCCAGCCTCATTCTAACCCCAGGGCTGTGGAGTCTGCAAGAACTTGACCTCTCCATCATAAAAGGGCGCCTACTCTGTCCTTTGAGTTATCTTTGTCTTCTAGCTTGGTCTCCTGGGAGTAAGTGCCAGGGCTCTGGGTACACATGCAAGCAGGCAGTAGGTACAAGTGACTTCAACAACTTATTAATTTATAAGACAGCAACATAGTCTCAGGGTCTTGGTCAGGATCGTTTTCTCTGCTAGTTAAAGATTTAAACAAAGAACAGAAAAAAATTCCAATCTCAACAACTGGGGGCAGAGGCATTTCCAACACTCCAGACCACAGCAGCTGCTGAAGAATGGCGTTTATGGGGGTGAGGAAACACACATGTAGCAGACACACAGAGAAGGAGACCCTCTGTTTTGCAGAGGAGAATCTTAGAAAGCCAGAACATCCAGTCTCCTCTCCAGGGTTGCAATTTTAAGCCTCTAGAGAGTATCTTCCCCTAGTTCAGGGTTGGTCAGTTTGAAGAAAGACAGATGGTTGATTGGCCCATGACTGTTGTATAACATCCTGAGCTGGCCTACAGCCTATTGAGCTGTCCATCAATGGGGTGGGGGTGTCCTGCTGGTAGGAGACCAAAGCCTATAACATTTGTTTTAAGCTGTCCAGCTTTTGTCTCTAGTCAGGAGGTTGAGGAAGAAACCGGCCATAGAAATTCACCACCTTTATTACCTAGGCCTGGCTCCTCTTCCTGTCTGTCTGTCTAATTCCCAGGTAGGAAAGTGCTGGAGAGGTAGAACCAGACAGGTCAGCTGTCAGCTTCCCTTGGAAGGTTATAAAGGACTTCAGGATGTCACCCGCCTTCTTGTCTGTGGCCCTCAGTGATATACAGACCCAAGGCTATGGAAGATATTTTGTAGAGACATCAAACATGAAGTCCTAGAGGTCTGTACAAGGCTCACGCTGGCTTTGAGCTTCTTTATTATCCTACACATTGGGTCAATCTAATATTCAATGCTCCAGGCAGTATTTGGGGCCAAGGAACCCCATTCCTTTGCTTCCATTCAGTAAACATTGATTAAATAGCTTCTGTAAGCCAGGTTGTCTTCTGACTAGAGCACTTGGAAGACAGACTTTGGCTTCTAGAAACTCCAAGGGAGACAGATAAACACAATTCAGTACAGACTCTGAAGAAAGGTTGCGTTCACAGTGCAGTACCAGGGTTATCCTGGGGGTGGGAGGGAAAGGCAGAGCTGGAAACAGAGGTGGGTAGACAGAGGTGGTGCAGGATGTGAGGGTGGTTTGGGGTAGTGGAGCCTGGGGATGGAGAAGGAGAGTGTCAAGTCTGAAGTAGCTGAGTGTTGTGCGGGGGAGGGAGACTCTCATCCAGGCTTCGTTCTGTAGGGATAGGGATCCTTCAGGAGAAGTCTGTGTTCAAGGGTGTTCTACAAGGAATGCTAGGGGGGAAGCATTGGAGAGTGAGTGCATTACTGCCGGAAAGACCAGATGCTATCCACATGCTGCTAAAATTAGAGATGAGAAGGGTCCAGGCCTGACCTGGTGATGCTTTGGATAGGTAGGGGTTAACTCTGCAGTACCTGCTGGATATGAAGGGGAGTTGGAGGAGGCAGAAGACTCCCGTATGAGCCACTATCATGTGCTGGAACAAGCATTTGTTTCACAGGCAAAGGGTCTTTGTGAGGCCTTTAGTTCTGGACACATGATGTTTGTGGGGCTTGTTGAATGGGTAAGAGGCTCAAAGCTCGGGAAAGAGATGCAGGTGGATGTCTTTCTCCAGGAACTGGGTTTTTATATGCTTAAACTCAGGACATGTGTGGATCCATGTCCCAGATTGTCTGGGGATGAAGCATGAATCGGGGTTAGAAAGGGGCTGGCTTATTTAGATTCCTGTGTCAAGAGGACCCTCGGTGAGGAGTGCAACATGCAATGTTGCATGTGGCCATGAGATGGCAGTGTACGGCCATTACTGTCCACCTGCTGGCTGCTGTAGCCCAGAGGCACCAGAAGATAAAGTGAAAGAACTGAAATTGTTTACAAATGAGTTGCTGGTAGGTTGTGCTCTAGATTTCATAGCCCAGTTCTTTACCACTGAAAGATCTGGTCCTGGAGGCGAGATTTCTCCACCTAAATCCTGTGGTTATTATCATTTGCAGTATCTTTGCTTTATAATAGTTATATTACTATTATAATGGGGCCTCTCTCTCTCTGTGTGTGTGTGTGTGTGTGTGTGTGTGTGTGTGTGTGTAGTTTGAGTCAGGATCTTAGCCTTTTCCCTCATGCTAATGCTAACCAGAGCATTGCATATCCAGGGGAAGGGGAGCCAAGCCCTGAGTTCACAGCAGCAGAAAGCTCCCAGCTCAGAGATTTATAATTTTGTGGTGATTTATTCCCTCAGGGATGAAGACACACATGAGAAGTATAGCCCCAGCCAGGGCAAGGACCTCTCTACTTCCAGGTGCCGCCGATGCTGTGACCCTGGCATGCCTGTATATCAGACAATCCCAGCCCCGCAAATCAACATCACCATCCTAAAAGGTCAGCTTTGCAGATATGGCTGAGGGCACTTTCTGAGGGTTGCTTCATAACAAGGGAGAGGGAGATGCTGCTGGGTGGGGCTGGTCAGGATAGAGCAGAGTTTGGCTGTCATCTGGAGGGAAGGAAGACATTTTGAGTTTTGAGTTGCGACCCTTTTTCATGAACCTCAGAGAATGCTAAGAAGACGGCGGCTCAGTGGGGAAGAGCACTTGCTGAGAAATCAAGACTACCCAAGTTCAAATCCCTGGCACCCATGTAAAAACTAGGTGTAGTCACATGTACCTGAAACCAGGATGGGATAGGGCAGAGTCAGGCAGATCCTAGATTCCAGGTTTCCTGAAACAATGTGATTCAATGAGGAACCTTACAGCAAAAGGTAATATGGGGTGGTGCTGGAGAGGTGGCTCAGCAGGTAAGAGCACTGGCTGCTCTTCCAGAGGACCTGGGTTCAATTCTCAGCACCCACATGGCAGCTCACAACTGTCTGTAACCATTCCAGGGGACCTGACATTCATGGAAAAACATCACTGCACATAAAGTAAAAGTAAATATATATATATATATTTAAAAAGGCAAGGTAGAAAAAGAAAAGGGGACATCAATATCATCTTCTGGCTTCTCCAAGTGCCTGTAGGGTATGTACATACACACGTCACACATGGACACAAACACCACACATGCGCATACATAAGCCCTCCCTCTAGATAACTTCACCCCACCTCAGGGAATGCTTACAGCCTGGATCCTGCTCTGAGTCTTGACATCTGCAGTCCATTTACTCCGAGTGAGCCCAGGCCTGGCCACAGAACCTGTTGCTAGTGGACAAACCCATATGTTCCTTTATCTTTGCCAGGACTTTCCAGAAAGAAAGTGCAAAAACTTGCCTTCTGGATGAAAGCAGACCGACCCTTCACAGTGAAAATGTTAGCTCTAATGATATGACACCCAAAATGTCCTCTTGCCCAGGAGCCTCCCGCTAAGGGGCATCAGAGAGGATGCCCAGTCATGCCTGGGATGTTGGGCCGGACAGGTGCTCAGAAGCAAAGTGACCTCCTTTGGGGCTTTATCTCTTGTTCTCTCTTAGGTGAGAAAGGTGACCGAGGAGATCGAGGCCTCCAGGGAAAATATGGTAAAACAGGTTCTACAGGTGCCAGGGGCCATATTGGCCCCAAAGGGCAGAAAGGGTCCATGGGGGCCCCTGGAGACCGCTGCAAGAGCCATTACGCAGCCTTCTCCGTGGGCCGGAAGAAGCCTTTGCACAGTAATGACTACTTTCAGCCTGTGGTCTTTGACACGCAGTTTGTGAACCTCTATAAACACTTCAACATGTTCACTGGCAAGTTTTACTGCTATGTGCCGGGCATTTACTTCTTCAGCCTCAACGTGCACACGTGGAACCAGAAGGAGACCTACCTGCACATCATGAAGAATGAGGAGGAGGTGGTGATCCTGTATGCACAGGTGAGCGACAGAAGCATCATGCAGAGTCAAAGCCTGATGCTGGAGCTCCGTGAGCAGGATGAGGTGTGGGTGCGCCTCTTCAAGGGGGAGCGTGAGAATGCCATTTTCAGTGATGAGTTCGACACCTACATCACCTTCAGTGGCTACCTGGTCAAGCCAGCGTCTGAGCCCTAGCTGCTCCCATCCTCCCTGCCCCCAATGATACTGTCACAGACTGATGACCTCCTTGCCTGTCACCCCTGCCCGTCCCTTAATTCCATGGACACTGGAGTTCTGCCCCAGGCTGACCTCATCACCTCTTCCCTCAGTACTGGCTTCTTTGGACTTGGCTTCCTTAGTTTGCTTTTTGACAAGATGCCCGAGGCCACTGGGAAGCCCAAAGGGCTGTGTGGTCTCAGGTTTGGCTGTTACTCTCATTAGAGAGCTGCCGGCAGATGAAATCACTGGGCGGGGTGCCTGTGAGAACATTGGGGGACCTCCAGCTCCTTCTGTGTGCACAGCCTTAGACGACCCCGTGGTATGCTGTTTTGTGGCCACAGGGTGTTCCAGAGCACAGCCCCTGTGTGTTCCCATTCCTGAATGTAATTGAGCAAATGACACGGGTTTCACAAAAACAAAGTGAAGCAGAGAAGAGACAGACATAAAAGTGGTGTTAGTTTTGGCCTTTCAGTCAGCTGGCTCTGGGGGTGGGGGGCGGGGAGAGAATGCAAGCGAGCTGTTTGTACTGGGGAAAGTGGGCCAGAGACCCTGCACAGGAATGGATCTACGGGAACCCTGGATGACAATGGAGCACTGCCGTGGAGGTTTAGAAACCACATCTGGCTCTATTAGGTCATGTATGAGCTTTCTTGGGGACAGCAGGGCTGACCTCCGAGCTCTGTTGACTTGTTACAGCTTTGCCCGGGGGCCTATCAATCCTTCTGTGCCACAATAGTGAAGCCGTGAAAGGGTTCGGGGAGAGTGGCAAATGTCAGCTCCCAAGAGGGGCAGCAGGCTCTCTGTGGCTGACACTGGGCTGGGGCAGCGTCTGGTTTACTCCAGCTCACAGATTCCTGACAATGACTGGGAACCTCAGGGTCTCCTGAACATGCAGGTTTCTCTGTAAGAAATAAAGCTCCTAGTATATCCCAGCACTGCTCGGCTTTCCTCCTCTTCCCCAGGCTGCTCTGAAACCCCAGGTGGGTTCTCCCCCTGCCTGGGGTGGGATCAGCTCCCTGTTTCTCCCTCCAGAGGGGTCAGCCGTAGAAGGCACCAGGCCTTTGGTTTGGGTTCCATCAAGCTGTTCCTCACCAGCTCCTCTCTCTGGTTTAATGTCCTGTCTGGGTGCTTGATGTGCTAACCTGCAGGAGCTGAGGAGTCTCCCAGGACCATCTAGCCTGACACAGCCCCAGCCAGCCTAGGGCAATGTGAAAGGCATTTCCCTTGGGTCCCAGAGCTGAGCGAGAGCTCATAAAAGCTAGAGAATATATCCCGCCTAGTTCCGGGTCACTCCTGAAGTGGTAGAAGAGGAAATATGAAATCCATATCCCACCACCAGGCTCAGACTCAGGGACGGCTTCAGGGCTGATTCTCGGATCTCAGAACCTGCGGCCTCTCCTCATCTCGCCCCATGTTGATCCCAGGGCTGGCTATCTGCATTGTGCCGGCCAGGCCATGCTTGCTTGCTGCTGCCTGCTGGCCCTTGGTTCGGACCCCTCCCTTCTCCTGGTGTCTGATTGTTGGGGCTAGGTGTTTGCATATTTCACTTCCAAAGGGGCTTCTGCTGATCAGAACCCCCAAGCCAGTTTCCATTGGTGTGCCTGCAGCAGAAGCGATACCACTTGTGCTCTGCCTTGCGCTGTCCAGAAAACATTAAACTCAACATGGCGGTCTACAGCAAGCTGGCCTCTCTGTCTGTTCATTGGCTACAGTCCCCCTCCTTCCCACTTCCCTTCTAGCATCCACCTTCTGCCTTTTAAAGGCCAATTGTGTCCTCGGCTTTGTATTCAGGGCCTGAATCACCATGTTTCTACCGAGGAAACAGGGGTTTCCTGAGTATGGCTCAGTAGAGCTGAACACCAGAGCTGTTCAGCGTGTGGACAGGTCTGGAGACTCATGTCTAGTGGTGTCACATACTTTGTTCTTCTGTGATAGAGCATAGGGCCCTGGACTAGCAGAGCAGGTAGCCTGCTGGCCTGGACTACAGCCTGGACACCTGTAGGACCATCTTGGGGCTGTGTCACAAAGGCTCAGAAACCAGGTGACTGCAAACAGACACATCTCTTCTCATAGCTCTGGAGGTGGGAGTTCAAAATCCAGGTGTGAGCAAGGTGGTGCTCCTAGAGAGCCCTGGGGAGGACACTTCCTGTCACCTGTCGTGCCTGAGGGAAGGACCTTGTCAGCCTTCCTGTCCTGACTCTATGTGACCTGCTTCCACAAGCTTGTCTTCTTTTCTTTTTTTTTTTTAAAACTTTATTTTTTATTTATTTATTTGCTTTGGTGTGTGCCTGGAACTGGAACTACAGACAGTTGTTAGCTGCCACGTGGGTGCTGGGAATCGAACCCCGGTCCTCTTTGAAGAGCAGAGGGTGCTCTTAACCGCTGAGCCATCTCTCCAGCCCAGCTTGTCTTCTTTTCAAGAACACTTAGGGCTGCATTCAGGGTCTCCCCTAAATCTAGGACTCATTTTCCAGATTTAATTTAGGCACATTCGCTAAAGGGATGTATGAACGGATACACTGACAGATGTTGGAGGCCAGGGAGTGTGTGTCTCTTTTGGAGATCACAATGAAGCTCACTGCAATAACCCATGGGTTTGGACACTGTTAACAGTCCCTCTGTGCCCCTGTGGTGAAGGGTAGGTAGGCCCTTCTTCTTTTCACTGTTGGTCAACAAGATCAGCAGCCAGCCTGCCTTTCCACCTGCCAGCAGCAGGCTTGGAAGCTGGAATCAGCAGCTTGGCAAACAGCTGGCCTTCCACCTCCACCTGGTGCTGGGATCCCATGTGGCCATACTCAGCCTTGGGACAAGGCCAAAATGGAGCAGGTGGACAGGGCCCTGATTAAAAAGGAAGCTCCCTTCTCCACAGCGTGGAGGCTGCTGACTCCATTCAAGGGCCGCTGGCTGCCTGCTCTCCTGTCCTGTGGCCTGGGTACACTCAGTCCACAGCTGGCCCAGCCACCATGGGGAAGAAGGCAGCATTTTCTCTGGTACACATCGGATGCTTCCCACCCCTTTTTTTTTCTTTCGTGAGAAGGGTCTCATGTAGGCCAGGCTGATCTTGAACTCACAATATATCAATAAGCCTGACCTTGAATTCCTGATCCTCCTGAGTCCACTTTCTGAGTGCCAAGATTACAGGTGTGCCCCAACATGCCTGACCTTTTAACCTTAAAACCTTTTAATTCAATTTACATTAATTATATAATAAAAGTTTCCTTATGACATTTGCATACATGTTACAGTGTATTTTCACCATAACTAGTCCCCATAATTCTTGCTTGTTCCCCTTCTACTTGGAAGAATTTCATCCTCTTCCCATTTAGTCCCCCTTCCGTGTGTGTGTGTGTGTGTGTGTGTGTGTGTGTGTGTGTGTGTATGTATGTGTGAGAGTGTGTGTGTGTATGTGTGTGTGTGTGTGTGTGTGTGTGTGTGTGTGTGTGTGTGTGTGTGTGTGTGTGTGTGTGTGTGTGTGTGTGTGTGTGTGTGTGTGTGTGTGTGTGTGTGTGTGTGTGTGTGTGTATGTGTGAGAGTATGTGTGAGTGTGTGTGTATGTATGTGTGTGTGTATGTGTGTGTTTGTGTGTGTGTATATGTGTGAGAGTATGTGTGAGTGTGTGTGTTTGTATGTGTGTATGTGTGAGTGTGTGTGTGTGTGTGTATCTCCAAATGAGTCGCTGCAGTAGGGTGCCACATGGGCATCTACCTTACCATTGAAGAACATATCCCTTTCCCCTAGGCAACTGGGTATAAATCTTCAGAGAGGGGCATGGTCGTGAAAGCCCTTCCCAGTTCCGGACTGAGTGCAGAAGGGCCAGTCGTGTGCAAGCAATCACAGGTACTGAGCACAGAGAGTGCTACAGCCATGTCATGCGCAGAAGTCAGTGCTTTGGCTTTCGCTATTTACTTATTTTACAGTATTTCATGCTGTAGCCCAGGCTGGTCTCAAACCCCAAATTTGTGACACTCAGTCCTCTGGCTTCAGGCTCCCGAATGCTGAGATTACAGGTTTGTACCCCGGTCCCCTCTTAAGATTTATTTTTATGCATATGAATGTCTTGCCTACATGCATATAAGTCCACCACATGTGTGAGTGTCTTCAAAGGCCCGGAGAGGCCATCAGAGACCCTGAAATTGGAGTTACAGATGGCTGTGAGCTACTGGCATGTGGGTTCTGGGAATTGAAACTTGGTCCTCTGCAAGACTAGTCAGGGAGCACGATGGCAACAGCCAACGTGTGCTAATGCCTCTGTGACTGTTTTGTTGGTTTTTGATTAAAACATTCTAAGATTGCCAATCATGCTTATACAATACTATGTCTACTAGGAACCCTTGAACTGCATACTTTACACTGCTGGGTTGTATAACAGAATGACACACACAGGAACACGTTCATACTCATACACGTACCCACATGCTCATGCACATTAACTTACTGTCACATGTTTCATACACATGACCAGGTTCTCCATGCCTCTCAGTTTAGGACTGGAGAATCCCGCTCCTTCTGAGTTAGGGTCCCCGCATCCATCCATCCATCGTGACGTAGCTAACGTAGAGTCAGGAGCCAGTAGGTAGAACAGGAGCATGAGAGTTAGCTCTTCCAGGAACATTACTGAAAAAGCCCTTTTCAGCATCTAGAGTGTGAGATCACTCAAGTTTGAGAGGCTGACGCAGAGGCCAAGGGAACATTCCAGAAGAACAAGTAATGGAGGACCATGCTCAAATCCCTGTCTCCTGGGGAGGGACCAGAAAGGCAGGGTGACCTTAAGTGCCCTACCTCAGAGGCCCCAGTGTCCAGCCCCTCCCAGCATAGGATGGCATCAGGCCCATTTCTCCTGGAACATAGGGCTGCTGTGGACAAGGAGGCTGTCCTTCAGAGAATCCTACAAATGGATCCTATGGAACCTGGAATCCAGAGAAAATGTCTTTCTGACTGCTCAGTGGAGATGCTGTTAAGTAAGTGTTCGCACGACTGGAAGGCCTGATGGCTGGGGACAGGCACACAAATGAATACATGCTCCCCAGGCACAGAGGGGGGACAGAGCGGGGACAGAGGGGGGACAGAGTTGTCACCAACAAAATTCAAGATAATACAGCTGGAGAGATCAAAGAAGATAAGGCCGAGAATTGTGACAAAGAACACAAAGATGACAAGAAACCAAATGGAAAATGCTGCAAGTGGAAAACCAGACCAATGAGACCAAGAACTCCATGGATGAATTTACTCACATGCTTGTAGTTGGAAGTTTTCCTGTGTCCCGAAGTTGTTTGGTTCCAAATAAACACACAGAGGCTTATATTAATTACAGACTGCTTGACCTATGGCTCAGGTATATTGGTAGCTAGCTCACGCATCTTAACCCATTTCTATTCATCTATGTTTGCTATGTGGCTCATGACTTACTCGTGTTTCATTACATCTTGCTCTGACCCTGCCTTTCTTCTCTGTTTGGATTCCCTGCCTGGCTATATCCAGCTTTGCCTATGCCAAAGCAGCTTCTTTACTAACCAGTGATAGCAACACATATTCACTGTGTATAGAAAGACCATCCCATAGCACATGCTGTACAAAGCTGAAGAGAAAATCAGCAAATGAGAAGGTGATTGCCCAGGAGAGGACAGGAGACCCCAGAAAAACCAAGCCTGACACACAAAGACTGGGTGTTGATGGTAGAAGGTATCCTCAGCTTAGAGACAGAGTCAGGACTGAGAATCAGGTATTAACAGGGGATATATTAACAGAAGTGTCTTGTGTGGCAAAAGACAGGTGTACACTAGCTCCCAAAGCCAGAGGAGGAACTTTATATATTGGCTGGTTGATTTTGACTGTCAATTGACAGGATGAAGATGTTCTCAGGAGATGATCGAAGCGTTCTTGGGTGTGTTTGGGAGAACTGTCTCTCATCAAGGCTCTGACAATGAATGCAATCCATTGGTGGATTCATAATTTGAAAGGGCTATTGACAGGTTTGGGGAGGAAGTAGGTCACAGGGCTTGTGTCCTTGGGTTTTATCTTGTCATGGTTCCTTCCTGTTACTGCTTAACTCTGTATCTTATCCTCCAGGATG
>PVIH01017148.1:14371-43017 GCA_004025045.1 Sigmodon hispidus
TTTTTTTTTTTTTTTTTTTTTTTTTTTTTTTTTTTTTTTTTTTTTTTTTTTTTTTTTTTTTTTTTTTTTTTTTTTTTTTTTTTTTTTTTTTTTTTTTTTTTTTTTTTTTTTTTTTTTTTTTTTTTTAACAATTTTTTTTAAACTTTATTTATTTGCCTTGGTGTTTGCCTGGAACTGGAACTACAGACAGTTGTTAGCTGCCATGTGGGTGCTGGGAATCGAACCCGGGTCCTCTGGAAGAGCAGACGGCGCTCTCAACCACTGAGCCATCTCTCCAGCCCCCACACTGGCCTTTCTTGAGACTGTTAACATGTCCAATGTTAGTCAAACAACAGACTGGGCATCATTTGTGTATCCTATAGGGTAGAGATGACTCCAGCAAGATAGCAGTTATCATGAGGATAACTAGAGTCAAGTCAAGCTGCATCAGATGACTTCGAGATGGTTCTCGCTAAGCTAAATGAGACACAAAACAAAACCTGTGGTCACAGAGTCTGGGGGAGGGACATGTGTGAGTGTGTGAGTATGTGAGTGTGTGTATGTATGTGAGTGTATGTATGTGAGTGTGTGTGTATGTGAGTGTGTGTATGTGAGTGTGTGTGATTATATATATGAGTGTATGTATATGAGTGTGTGTATGTGAGTATGTATGTGTGAGTATTTATATGAGTGTGTGTATGTGAGTGTGTGTATGTGAGTGTGTGAGTATGTATAGAGTGTCTGTATATGTGTGTGTATCTGAGTGTGTGTATGTATATGAATGTGAGTGTGTGTATGTGTGTGTATGTGAGTGTGTGTGAGTATGTATATGAGTGTATGTATATGAGTGTGTGTATGTGAGTGTGTGTGAGTATGTATATGAGTGTATGAATATGAGTGTGTGTGTATGTGAGTATGTGTGAGTATGTATGTGAGTGTATGTATATGAGTGTGTGTGAGTGTGTGTATGTGAGTGTATGTATATGAGTGTGTGTGTGTGTGTGTGTGTGCGCGCGTGTGTGTGTCAGGAGTGGAGTTTGGCAATGGCAGAAGCTAGATAAGAGAGGGCAGGTGGAGAGAGTAACCAGAATGCATTGTACACGTCTATAAAATTGTCAAAGAACTATCTTTTTAAAATGTGGAGAGCAATTTTGAAGTTCCTCTGTTCTCCAGAAGCACAAATACACACACACACTTGAAGGAGCACAGACAGAAGAGAGAGGGAGGGAGGGAGGGAGAGAGGGAGGGAGGGAGAGAACATTTGTAAACAAAAAACTTGTGAGCATTCTTCAGGGAGTAAGAATTGTGCCCAAGGAAAAGCTAGAAATCGGGAAGGAGTGAGTGAGGAGTGCTGGAGTGGGTACATTTGCTGCTGATTCTAAGTGAACATCACTTGCCAAAGGAAAAAAAATAATAACAACCTTGGAAAACAGCTTGGAAGTTCCTCAAAATGTTAAATATAGAGTTGCCATGACTCAGAAATCCAGCTTGTAAGCACATGCCAAAGAGAAACAAAAAGAGGCGTCCACACAGCCTGGTGCATACAGGTTCAGGGAGGGCGCCACACACAGACACACACAGACACATAGACACACACACACAGACACACAGACACACACAGACACACACACACAGACACACATACAAGACACACACAGACACACACAGACACACACAGACACACACACACAGACACACAGACACACACAGACACACACAGACACACACACAGACACACACACAGACACACACACAAGACATACACAGACACATACAGACACACATACACAGACACACACACAGACACAGACACACACAGACACACACACACACACAGACACACAGACACACACAGACACACACAGACACACACACAGACACACACACAGACACATACACAGACACACAGACACACACACACTTTCAGACATAACCATGCAACAGGCTGATTACTTAGCAATAGAGGGGTGAACTGCTGCTGTGTGCTACCGTAAGGGATGGACCTCAAGTATGCTGAGTGGATGAAGCCGTTGCAGAAGGTCACACAGTGCATGTGAGGAATGACCAGAAGAGGTAGTCCACCGAGAAAGATTATGGGCTGCCTAGGGCTGTGTACATTGGAGAAAAGCTGCCAGAGAATGGCCACTAACTGGACCTTGGTCTGAAGGGATGGACTGTTCTAAAATTAAATCATGGCTCTAGCTGCACTCTGTCAATATACTAAGTGCCACTGAACTGGGTACTGTTTTTGGTTTGAGACATTCTCGTGTAAGCTGAACTGGGCTGCAGCATGCAATGTAGCTGAGCCTGGCCTTGAATGCCTGATCCTCCTGCTTCTGTCTCTCAGGGGCTGGGGTCTCAGGCATGTGCCGCCATGTCCAGCTGGATTGTGCGTCCTAAATGAACATAGTAATATTACATGTAATATTACATGTACTAATGATATCAAAATGAGTCTTTGGGGCTGGACAGACAGGCTAGCCTGTAATGTTAAGCAAAAGCAAGCACGAGCAGAGATGATGACCTGAGTCCAATCCCCAGAACCCACATGCGGAAGCTGGAGGCCATAGTGCGCCAGGATGTAAACAGGAGGTTGGTTCCCTGGGGCTTGCTGGTCAGGAGTGAAGCCTAACTATAAAGATGACAGCGGAGACAGACAAGCGGGGCATAGGAGAGGCAAGTAGTCAGAGTCAGCAAAGCAAAAGCCCATTCTGTGATAACATCAACAAACACCTAATAAAGATAGCCTAAGAGGGAAGATTTGGCTCCCTAAAGCCAGCTGTGGAGATGCCGTTGCCTCCCAATGTGAGGCACTGCAACTGAGTGGATGAACACGCTTGCTGACTGTGAACTCCCACAAGAGGACTGAACTCGGATTTACTGCTGGGTTAGGTCACACACTCCTGCAACCCCAAGTGCTGGGAGGGAGCATAGGTGAGACAGAGGCTCACTGGGTAAGAGGTCTGCAACCAAGCGCAACGGAGTAAGTGCAGACCCCAGGGATCCACTTGATGAAAGGTGAGTACTGACTCCTGAAAATCACCTTCTAACCTCTCCATGTGTGCTGTAGCACTCACTCCAACACCCCCCCCACACACACACACAGAGTTTTTCTCCCTTCCTTCCTTCCTTCCTTCCTCTTTTTTCTGAGACAGGGTTTCTCTGTGTAACAGCTCTGGCTGTCCTAGAACTCGCTCTGTAGATCAGGCTGGTCTCGAACTCACAGAGCTCCCCTCCTGTCTCTGCCTCCTGAGTGCTGGGATTAAAGACGTGCACCACCACTGCCTGGCTTACCTTTTCTTTTGAAAGGACATCATCAGGGATGGTGAGATGGCTCCAGTTTGCTGCTGCCCAACAACCTGAGTTTGATCCTGAAACCTACCAGGTGGGGTTTAACTGATTCCTGCAGGCTGTCTCTGATGTCTGCTTGTGCACTGATCCCCCCACACACATATACTCCCACCCATACTCACTTGTACGTTAAAAGATCACGGAGACACACAACAGAATGGTGATGTGGCAGGTGAAGTTACTGTCCGATGGATGGGGTTTGGGTCATACAGAGTGGAAGGAGCCGTGTAGGGCAAGGGTGCTGAGGTCTGCCGCTTTCCTGGCACATTGGCTCTGTGGTTGCCTCTACAGCCATCTGCAGTTTGGACCTAAGTCATTTGCAGCCCTGTCACACCCCATCACCTCTGGCCTAATTCAGACTTCCCTTCCTGGGAGGTTGATTGTGATGAGGTCTGTTCTTTATCTTCCTCCCTGAGGAGTCTGCAGCTGTGACCACTGGACACCCGAGGGTGGCATCAGGGGATGTCACCAAGTTCCGCATGTGTGTGTGTGTGTGTGTGTGTGGTGGGTGTGTGTATGTGCAAGTGTGTGTGTATGTGTGAGTGCATGTGTGTATGTGTGTGTGCATGTGTGTGTGGTGTGTGTGTATGTGTGTGTGGTGTGTGTATGTGTATATGTGTGTGTGTGCATGCGTGCGTGTGCGCACACATGCTGGCCCAACAGCACTGCACAGCTCCAGAGAAGGCATGAGGACTCCATAGAGACTTAGTGACAGCACAGACTGCAGCCCCCTCCACTCCTGTCTCATATTCCCTCCCTCTCCCCCTCCTTTCTCTCCCCTCCCGACTCTCCTTCCTAACTTTGTCTCCCCCTCCACTCTCTCCTTGTCTCCTCTCTCCTGCTCCCCCCCACTCTTCCCTCTCCTCTGCTAGTGGCCCGGCCCTGTCATTGGGTGTCCCCTCCAGACTCACCTGCATCCTTCCCTCAGGGACTCAAAGTGGCACACTGTCCTGTTGTTTTATGTGTATTGTGTAGTCTGCAGATCTTACTGTCTACTGGTCAGAGCTGTCTGCAAGAGTGGCCATATTGCTAAGAATGAATTGGAGGCAGAATTAATTAATCATATAATCTATGAAACACTTTTTTTTTTTTTTTTTACTGAACACAGATTGTGGGTTTGGAGCATGAAAGGAACACAGAGATGGAGAGAATCATGGACTCTCATAAAATAATGGAACAAGAAAATAATTTTAAAGGTATCATTGCAGAGTCTACCAATATGGAATATAAATTAATAATAGCAATTCCTTCATGCCAGTGAGCTTGCAAAACAGACAGACACTCCTTAAAAACCCACAATTCTTGGGATTAGTGTAGGCTCAGAGACATCTAGATAGTTTTGGAAATATCTAGTGCAAACTGCAATTTAAAAGCTTCCACAAAAAAACTTTACAGCACAGACTATCTTCTGAGAGATTTATTTGTGTGTGTGAGAAAGACCCCACTATAGCAATAGCAGGCAGGAAGTGACATTTAAAACTAGATGCTAGGAGGCAGAGGCAGGTAGATCTCTGAGGTGGAAGCCAGCCAGCCTGATCTACACAGAGACTCAGCTGCCAGGGTTTGATGCCCCAGGGTGTCTGTCTGAGCCTCTCTCTGCCCACTTTGTCTTTTGTCTCAAGAGTCACTTCTTTATAGAGTGACCTCTGACCTCCACAGTGCACTAAGAAGGAGGGGCAGAAGATTCAAGGTTCCTTGAGACTCAAAACTCACACCATGACCACTTCAGCCACATTCTTCTGGTCAAAGCAAGTCACAAGGCCAGCTCCCAAAAGGGCTGGGAGCTGACATCATCTTTTGGTGAGGGAAGATGTAAAGAACTTAGTGCTGAGTTTTATCCATCACAAGTTTATGGTGTTATTTAGAAGCAAATGTGAGTAGGTGAGATCTCTGTGCTCCAAAGAAGCGTAAAAAATCAAAACCTATAGGAAGTATATTATCAAAATAGTGGTGAGCACGTGAGAAAAGCAAAGTTGGGAGGGGGAACCATGGAGGTTTTAGGCAGGAAGGAGGTTGGCAGAGGATGTTCAAAGTATGAGAGTTGGACACTTAGGAGAGGGGCAGGAAGAAGCTGGACCAGACAGCTCCCAAGGCTTTGCCCAGGCTGATGGAAGTCCATGGGTTCAAGGTGCACTCCCCATGGTCTCAGTTTGGCACCAAGGTAGACCTCAAAGGGCGGTCAAGTGTTCTCCGGATGCAAGGGTTCCAAGTGGTTGGAGGTCCCCAGCCTTCCATGGAATGTAGCACATTCACAGTCTGTGAAATCCAAAGGCATAAAGATGGCACACCTTCCCAACTGGAGTTTCCAAGCCGTAAATGCATTTGTAACAGAATCTTGGTAGAAGCAGCAGCCTGATTCTAAATGTTAAGTAAATCTTGAAGATTCCCAAAGTAGAAGGCCTTTCTAAATACCACAGTTCACTTTAATGCAACACCACAAACACTTCGGGGTTTACTCAAGTGTAAAGGATCAGAAGGAACAGAAAGCACGAGACACAGACTTGGGCACTGTGGACAATGGCCTCACCAAAGGGAGGACTCAGGCAGAAGGTAGCCTCCTCAGAGATAAACACCCAGGTCAAGGCTGAGTAGTGTTGACACAGGTCTTTAATCTCTGCACTCAGGAGGCAGAGGCAGGAGGATCTCTGTGAATTTAAGGCCAGCTTGATCTACAGAGAGTTCCACAATAGCCAGGACTGCTGTACAGAGAAACCCTGTCTCAAAAAACCAACCAAGCAACCAAACAAACCCAAGTGAACCCACCGATCTCACTGGGAGGAGACGTAGCTCAGCAGAGGACGGCTTCAGTAAGGCTTCAGTTTCTCTCCATCTCCAGTACAGCAGAAAAAATAATAGGGGAGTAGACAGACAGAAAACAGCGATCATAGTACCAAACCCAGAGAAACTGTAGCTCCAGAGAAGGCTAAAGGCAAAATGGAAAGCTTTAGGGGGCTGGGAAGATGCTCAGTGAGTAGGGTGTTTACCACTAAGACAGACAGACAACCTGAGCCCAAGGACTCTCCAGAATCCACATAGTGGAAGAAGAGAATAGATTCCTTCAAGTTGTCCTCTTAACTCGACATATGTGGCTTAGCAAGGGTGCCTGAGCACATACATGCACACATACACACACACACACACACACACACACACACACACACACACACACACACACACGCACGCGCACACGCACACGTATGCAGACAAATAAATATAGTAATAAAACTCAGGAGCCCATCAGAGCGGTTGAATCCCCTGGAGCAGTCAATGGAATTCAGGAGAGATGTGGGGTCATTAGGGTTGCATATGCTTGTGAGCCACAGTGTAGATGCTGGGAAGAGAACCAGTGTCCTCTGGAAGAACAGTTAGTGCTCCTATCTGCTAAGCACCAGTAATGACCTCTGTGACAGGGTAGGAGCTAAAACTAGAATTTAACACAGCACTTACCATCCAGTGAGAGGGGCTGGAGAGATGGCTCAGTGGTTGAGAGTACTGACTGTTTTCTGGAGCACCTGAGTTTGATTCCCAGCATTCATGTGGCAGCTAACAACTGTCTGCAGTTCCAAGATCTGACACCCTTACACAGTTATACATGGAAGCAAAGCCCCAATTCACATAAAATAAAAGTAATTTTTTTTAAAATAAGAATCTGGTGAGAACAAAACAGACCCCTTCCCCATGAACACCTGCAGCTAGTGGGGGGCGAGGCTATCAGCCTGAAGTCCTAGCTATGAGGATTCTGAGGTAGGAGGGTTCACTCCTGATTCAAGGCCAGCTTGTGCTACATTGTGAGTTCAGGGCCAGTCTGGGCTTCAGAGAATCTCTGTCTTTAAAAGCTCAAAACAAAACAAGCAAAAAATCAGAACTAAAACTACCCAACAAGAAAACAAACTAAAATCAGCCTTCTCTTTCACATTCACCTCAAAACCAGAGCCATTTAGTACACAGGCCAGACAAACTCTCCACTTTGGAAATCAGAGGAAGACCAAGAGAACAAATCCAAAGAAAACGGCAGGCAAGACCATAAAGGCAGAAATTAGAGAGACAGAAAACAAACACACAGAGGAGAGTCTGCCAAGAGAAAGAACTGGAAAGAGGGGAAAAGACACAGAGAGTGCACACAGGGACTAGGGTGCTTTTTTCTCTCCTCTCTCTTTCAGATTCAAGAGTTTGGCCAGGAGCAATTTAAAACCCCATATTTGAAAACCCTGATGAAGTGGTCACTTTTCAAGGAAAACACTTAGTTATAAAAGGAAATTGGCTCAGCAAGAAAGAGAAGATGGATGGTGGAAACCCACCTCCCCAGAGGCATCTGAAGAGAAGAGCCTGGGCAGGATGACCTTGAGTTAGGGACAGTCGGACTGAGCGGGAGACAGTTGTCCACACACATCTGTCCTCGTGGAATTAGCAAACCCTGTTCGTGAGCCCTGTGAGGAGATACGATGAGCTGTCCTCTAAAGTGCTGCCTTCATGTACGAAGGAGGAAAATCCGTATCCACACCGTGTATCAGGCTCTTCCCACCACAGGGACAGAGCTTCCTGGGATTGCCTTGGAGGTGCTGCTGTGTCCAGGTGCCTGGGCAACCCTCAAGATTATGCACTGTGATATGAAACTAACAGCTATACCCCGTGCCCACCCATCAGCAGAGTAGGAAACAAGTCCAGCACCAGTGTCTAAGAGGCTGTGGGGGAAATTCATACCCATCCCAAGCTGAGCGGGGAGTCTGGCTGAACTCCTCTGGATGACATAGTGGTGCATATGTTTGATTCCAGCACTCAGTGGCAGAGGCAGACAAATCTCTATGAGTTTGAGCAAGTTTTAGGATAGCTAGGTCTATGTAGTAAGACATTGTCTCAAACAAAACAAAACAAAAACCAAAAACAACAACAAAAACCCCAACAAAATGAAAAAATGGGGTTAGAAAAATGATTTAGGGGTAAAAATGTTTGCTGAGTGTCGTGGTTTCATTTTAGCTGCTGGGATAAAATACCCTGACAGAGGGGCTGGGAGATGGCTTAAAGGTTAAGAGCACTGGCTGCTCTTCCAGAGGCTCTGGGTTCAGTTCCCAGCAACCGCATGGTGGCTCACAAACATCCACAGTGAGATCTGATGTTCTCTTCTTGAGTGCAGGCTGAACACTGTATACATAATAAGTTTAAAAAAATACCATAACAAAAATCACCTTGGAGACAAAAGACTTACAGGTCCAGGTTAAGATTACAGTCTATCATCATGGGGAAGTCAAGGCAGGATCTTGTCACACCGTATCTATAATCAAGAGCAAAGAAGAATGAATTCATCATGCTCACTTGCTTGTGCTCAGCTCCATTTCTCCACTCTATACAGTTCAGGAGCCCCTACCTAGGGAATGGGGCTGCCCACGATGGACTGGGTCTTCTGTGTCAATTAACTTAACCCACTCCAGACAAGCCCACCCACTAATTCAGTGTAGACAACCCCTCCATAAGACTGTCTTCCCAGGTAATTCTTGGTTATATCAAGTTGGCAATTAAGCAGATCATTGAACCGAGCAAACTTGACAGCCTGAGTTTGGATCCCTAGAGCCCCCTGGAAAGCAGAGGCTGTGGCACATCTCTGTAAGCCCAGCATTGCTACAGTTAGGATGGGAGGTGGAGACAGAATGTGGAAGGTTGTAGGTCAGCATGCTGAGAGCACACAATGCAGCAGCTGACAACACAACACTATATGGCAAGGTAGAACGAAAGAGCCGACACCCCAAAACTGTTCTCTGCAACTCTACAGCGGACTGGGACCTGTGTATGTATGTGTTTTAAATATTTTAAAACATCTGAAATTATGTGTGTTCTACCATCAGTAACTCTTTTATGTTTTTACCATAAAAAAGAAAAAATAGTGTTTGGAGAGATGGCTCAGCAGTTGAGAGCACTGACTGTTCTACCCGAGGACCTGAGTTCGATTCCCAGCATCCACAGGGCAGCTAACAACTATCTGTAATTCCAAGATCTGACATCCTTACACAGTTATACATGCAGGCAAAACACCAATTCACATAAAATAAAATAAATATTTAAAAAAAGAATAAATATGTGCAAGGAAGAAGCTGTTTTGTGAAGGTGTTCATTTTAACATTTTTAAAGTGACAAAGCTAGGCAGTGGTGGTGCAGGCCTTTAACCTCAGGACTCAAGAGGCAGAGGCAGGCGGATCTCTGCTAGTTCAAGGCCAGCCTGGTCTACAGAGTGAGTTACAGGATAGCCAGGGCTACATAGAGATACCTTGTTTCAAAACAAAAAGGAAAAGGTATCAGTGAAGAGGCTACATAGATCAATGAGCTCAATTTAGCTTTTATCTTATTTTTGCCTGTATGTTTGTATGTATGTATGTATGTATGTATGTATGTATGTGAGTATGTATGTATGTTTATGTACTCTGTGCATGCCTTGTATCCCTGGAGGCCAGAACTAGAGTTACAGATGTTTGTGAGCCATTATGTAGGTGCTGGGAAACAAACCCTGTAAGTGTTAAGCCATCTTTCCAACCCCAAAAAGCTCAATTTAAAAAAATACTGATGATTAAAAAAACCCAACAAAACATAATAATTTTTTACAGCATGGCACCATTTTTATAAAATACAGTATCATACAAGTATATACACATGTTTTATATATGCATGACTATCTGGAAGCATATTATAAGATGTCTACAAGATCCAAGCTATCCTGGTAATATGGGTGGAGTGTCGAGGGGGTCTCTAGAGGAGAGGGGTGAGTGAGGAGACCCAACAGGGCTGGGGAGGGAACTTCACTCTTGGTGCAGGGCCATAAAAGGACACACCGTGCTAAGGGAACCGAGCCCGACAAGTGGATCTGTCACGGTGACATGGTTCATCTGTGAGGCTGGGGATAAACCCAAGGCCCTGCCCCTGGGCTGACTCTTTTCCTCATCATCATCCTCCTCCTTTCTATGCAGCAAACGAGAACTCTGTAGGATGCTGGCCGAGGGGTCTGTAAGGTGGGGACCTAGGTGGCAGAAGCAGGGGGGGGGGAGAGGGCGGGACAGTGGGTGGAATGCCAGAAGGCAGGATTCGTTTTCTGTGACGGTCAAGACAGAGAGACTTCCCTATTTGTGGAACCCTGTCCCTTTGTGATACAGCTGTTTCTTTAAAGCCGCAGTGTGACGGCTCCATCCTGCACTGGTCAGGCCTCCCAGAATGCTCATTTCCTAACTGTCTGTGTGATTACAATAGAATAAGGGGCACGGGATGCAAAGACAAACATCCCAGACGATGTCCTTTCACTGTGGAAGACAGAGCAGGTGGCTTCCATGAAGGTATGAAGGCTGGAGTATGCCAGGAGCCATCAGCCCCTGACTGGGCAAGCTGCTGAGCAGGTGCCTAGACAGTCTCCAGTGTGCAGGAGCTGGGCCAGGCAGCAGGAGCATGAAGTCAGCCCCAGCTCAGACCCAGCTTTTCTCAGTCAGTAGGATGTGATAAATGTCTGGAAAATCTGCAGGCAGATGCAACAGCTGGGAAGGTTTTGCTTGTGCCTCCGCTGTTCTGGGGCAGACCCCTGAATGGAGAGATAATGACATGTATTGCAAAAGGACAATTTATTTATTGCACGGTGCAAAAAAAGGAGATAATAACATTTTGGAAAACACAACCCACAAACCAGTTCAAACCAGGAAAAAACAGCCTTGAAAGGCAGGCTGACACCCCACCATCTCTCAAGTTTACAGATAGAGGTCCCATCTCATTGACTCGGTGGCTTTCTGACCCTAGGGCAGTGGGAAGTGCACATATTTTCACTTCCCATTTGCTGCTCTACGGGTTTCAGGAGATACTCTTTAATAATCATCAAGTAGGCTTTATGCTAGATCATGTAGCCCTGCTGCGCTGTCAGAGTGGGTGTGTGGGCGGGGTTGTGGTGCTTTGATGAACAGCAGTAAAGGCAACTGGGAGGATGTGTGTGAGAGAGGAGATGTATGTGTGTGTGTGTGTGTGTGTGTGTGTGTATGTGTGTGTGGGGGGAGAGAGAGAGAGGGAGGGAGGGAGGGGAGATGTGTGTGTGTGTGTGAAAGAGAAATTTGTGTATGAGGGGATAGTATGTGTGTGTGTGTGTGTGAGAAAGGGGGAGTGTTTGTGGGGAGGAATGTGTGTGTAGAGGGAGTGGGTATGTGTCTGTGGACTATGTGCATGTGTGTGTGAGAAAGGGGAATGTGTGTGGTACGTGTGAATGGTGTGGAGACTGGAAGCTGACATTAGGTGTCTTCTATTACACTTCACTTTATCTTTTTTATTCACCATCCAAAGCTTCTTTTTTAAATAACAGTAGTACGTAGTAAGCAAGGGTTAGTTTTTGTAGCCTTGGCCAGCCCTTCAGCTTCTGGCATGCTCTTAGAGTGTTGACAGAGTGGACTTAGGGTGAACATAGAGCTTGGTGTGGCTGTGTGGGGTACCTGGGGCCTTGACAAGATGCCGTTACATCTCTCAGCCCATTTGAGGACCAGACAAGAACATGGTGCCTTGGTCTTTTGTGGGGCCAGTTGGTCAAATGTGAGGATCTTACTCTTAATCTTGAGGATGGAGCTTCAGTCCCAGCTGCTCACCCGCAGAGCACACACTTTCAACTTGGGCACTTCCGGAATCTGCATGTCATCTGTGGCCATCCCATAATCACAGCTGTGTTCGTTCTTCTTTCAGCCAGGATGCATCTATAGTGGAACTTTGTTCTAGTACATTGGAAATGTTTGTCCTTCCTACTGGCTTAATAAAAAGCTGATTAGCCAGAGGCAGATAGGAAGCATGGGTAGGGCTACCAGACTAAGAAAACTCTGGGAACAGGAAGAACAGAGCAGAGATACCAGAGAGAGAGGCCAGAGAGATACCATCAGAGATGCCAGTAGATGCAGAGGAAAAAAGCTGAAATGTTACTCTGAGAAAAGGTACTGAGCCACATGGTTAAACAAGATAAGAATCATGGGTTAGTTTAAAAGTTAAGAGTTACCAAGTTAAATGCCTGGGCTATAGGTCAATCAGCATCAAATTAATACAAGCTTCTGTGTGTTTCTTTTGAATTTTGGGGCTGCTGGTCCAGATCTTGGGGCTAGAAAGTTAATACTACATGTGTCATATTTTAGGTCATCCAGGACAAGGACAGAGTTAGTGTAACTCACTAGCTGGTTGGTTAGTGAGACTCATAAATATCATTTTTAGCCCAATCTGATTGAAATTTAAGTTGGGGGTTGGAGAGGTGACTCAGCTGTTAAGAGCACTGAATGTTCTTATAGAGGTTCTGAATTCAATTCCCAGCACCCACATAGTGGCTCACAACCATCTGTAATGAGATCTGATGTCCTTGTCAGGCACACATGCAGGCAGAACACTCTATACATAATTTTTTTAAAATTAAAATCAAAATTTCTTTAAAATTTAAAGAAAGTGGAGTTGGTTTGTTTCGCCAGAAACCCATATGGTTGTAGATGTCCTGGCTCTTGGGGTCCTTGTGCCAAACCTTTAGGTCCTTATTGTGTTGAATTTCAATGCCCATGATGGCACCTCCTGCTTGACTGGATCCAGAATGTGTGTGTGTGTGTGTGTGTGTGTGTGTTGTGTGTGTGTGTGTGTGTGTGTGTGTGTGTGTATACCACTTGTGTGCTTATCAGTATGAGCCAAGGAACAGATACATGCAATCCTTGATAAAAACAACAGCCTTCATCTCAATGGGGGTAAAAGAGTTATTTCTGGAGCCAAATATGAGGTTTTTCCACAGAGAATGTTAAATATCCCCACCCTGTGTCAGTATTTTGTACAACAGCCATTGGTAATGACATGTAAGCCGTTTCCTCAGTCTATAGTCTACCATTACATGGACAACATCTTACTAGCTGATTCAAATGTGGATACTTTAGAATGTTTGAAGAAGAAAAGAAAATTTTGCCTTGTTGGGAATTACAAATTGCTTCTGAAAAAATATAAAGAGTAGATTGTATTAGTTAGGATATCAAATAGGTCTACAAAAAATTAGACCCCAAAAGGTGCAAGTTAGGAGGGATTCATTGCAGACTCTTAATGACTTTCAATGATTGCTAGGGGACATTTCCAATCTATGGCCAATTATTGGGGTAAAAAATAATGAACTGAGTAATTTTTTCAAAACCATATGGTGACAAAGATTTAAATAGTCCAAGAGAGTTATCAGCTGAAGCTGGAAGAGTATTGGCTTTGGTGGAAAAGAAATTCCAGGATGCACATGTGGATTATTTGGATCCAGAGCTTTATTTCATTCTGGTTAATTGGCCCTCTACAAATTCTCCTACATGAATATTAATGCAGAGGGAAGATATTATCTTAGAATAAATCTTTTTACTAAATAAACAGAGTAAAAAATTAAAGGCTTATGTGGAAAAGGTCTCTGAGTTGATCCTAAAAGGAAAATTGAGACTTTGTCAATCAGCAGGAATAAACCCAGTGGAAATTGTAGTACCTTTCACTAATGATGAAATTGACAAATTATGGCAGAAGGAGAACACTGGCAGAGAGTAAGTTTTGGGGAGAGATTAACAACAAATATTCCCAAAGCAAGTGAATTAAATTTATAAAGAGAACTAACTGGATTTTCCTTACATTGTACTGGAAGCACCAATTTCTGGAGCCTCTACATTTTATACTGATGCAAACAAATTAGGAAAGGCAGGTTAATTATAAATCAGGAAATTTAGGTAAAGTGGCTCAAAGCCCTAATGATTCTGTCTAAAAGTCAGAATTATATGCTATACTGACACATTGAAACTGCTGACTTTATTCCTGATGAGTCAGAATTAACTTCATTATTTATTCAGTTTCAAGAAATCAGGAATAGGAATCATTTCTTATATATAAGACACATTCAATCCTATAGGTCTGCCAGGCCATCTAGCAAACGGTAATGATGAAATTGATCAACTATTAATAGAAAATATGCTGGAAGTCTCAGAGTTTTATTTAAAAAAAAAAACCCACCATGTTAATGGCAAGGGTTTGAAAAGAATTTTTCCATCACTTGGCAACAGGCCAAGGAAATGTTTTACTTGTTCTTTTTACAACCAATCTCCACAACCTGCAGAAAGCAACTGAAAGGGTACTAAAAAAAATGGCATTTGGATGGGTTTAATTTGGAAACTTAAAATATGTACACCATATCATTGATACCTATTCAGGATTTCAATGGGCAACTGCTTTGAGTTCTGAAAAGGCTGATTCTGTAATCACACATTTGCTGGAAGTTATGGCCATCATGGGGATACCTGTACACATTAGGACTGACAGTGCTCCAGCATATGTCTTAGTTAAAATGAAACCGCTTTTTGCTTCTTACAATATAAAGCATATTATAGGTATGCCACATAATCCTACAGGGTAAGCAGTTACAGAAAGATCAAATCTAAAGGAGACACTAAATAAACAGGAGTAATAAAGACCGACCCCCAGAAACAGACTATATGATGCTTTATCAACTTTGAATTTTCTAAATGCTAATGAGAAAAGAATGAAAGCTGCAGAGAGACATCAGATAATAGAAAAAAAAAACTGAATTAAATCAGCCTGCTTACTTTAAAGATAAGCTGACCTCAGAATGAAAACCAGTATATGTGTTATATTAGGAAAGAGGTTTTGCTTTTATTTCCTCAGGAGAAGAAAAGTTATGGATACTACCAACATTGATAAAGGTTCAATTTGAACGAGAGAACTCTAGATTAGAAAAGATAATGTAGTTTATCAAACAGTGTGACCATTCAATCTAAACTAACTTATTTAACTAACAATGCTTGTCATTTAATCAGGTATAATCTGCCTAAAGGAAATCTCACTCAAATGAGGGCTGGGGCAGGGTTTTGTTTTGTTTTGTTTTTCTAGGAGGATGAAGGCATCCAGCTAAGGAGTCTGAAGACCACTGGACAAGTGAGACATGTGAAGTAAAAGGATACATCACCCAGAAAAAATGTCCCTCCAAAAGAGTAAATTTGTCTATCAGTGTATCTCCAACAGGATATAATTTTGTACATCTTCCCAAATGATTGTTTATGCTTTTCTCTACAGACATCTAGTACAAATGGTCTTTTTTAGACCCAATTCAATTGAAAATTAAAGCTAGCTTTGCAGTTGGCTCTCTCCTTCTCTAAACCCAAGCATGCCTGTTAAAGTAAAATCCAAAATCTGTTTCATGTCAGAAGAGCAATCTGATATAGGACAGAAGAAAAACAAAACTTTAAGGACTATTCTCTTGCCACTAATCTCACAATCCTTTGGTTTTATTTTGACTCTTTAAAACATTTCTTAAGGCATGAATATTACCTTAAAACTTATAATATATGTGTATATGCATATATATTAAAATCTTTATCATGATATTAATGGTCATAGAGGGTACTGACTAACTCTAGAAAAAAGGCTTCATTTAGCTTCTTACATGATTTTGGGTTTGAGACTATCAGTTTTCAGCAGTGAATTATGACCATGCCTATCAGTGACCTCAGGGCCCATAATGATGACTCCACTAGGACTATGATAACTCTACTGAAGCTGACAAACACCACCTAAAGACTGGCTTTGCTCAGGACAGAGGTGGCTAGCTGAGATGGTCCAGCCTCACAGACTACTCTAGCCAGGACTTGAGACGAACCCTGCACTTTCTCGTTATGCAGAGACTGGACAACAAACGATACAGCTACTTATCTCAGGACTTGACAATTTTTCTTTTCAGGATTCCCTAAAGGTGGCTTTACCCACAGACATCAGGAAGTAAATTTAACAAGGACTCTTTCTGTCTGACAGACTAGGGTGGAGGGAGATCCGGACCAGCCGGCGGCCTCTCCCTGGGGTTGGAGGGAGATGATGAGTGTCGATGACCCAGCACCCCCAGTCCCTGGGGGAAATCACGAGCTGAGTCCGGAGCAAGAACTCACTTTATTGCATCAGTCTGAGGCTTATATAGGGCTGTGAGAGGGGAGTGGGAATCTTGGGATAGGGCAGGTGGGGAAAAGGGCCAATAGCATGTTAGCAGAGGCTAGGCAGAGGCGGTCTTAGATCAGGCTATGCTGAGTCACTCACACGTGGAGTTAATGGCCAGAGACAGGTCGCCAAACTCTAGGAAGGCTTAGGAATTTACACTGGGCCTCAACCCCGGCCTCAGAAGGGCCCAACAGCACAGCACCTACATTCCCATGAGGTGGGGTGGCAGTTTTTGGTCTCTCAATGGGTTATGAATATTTATCATTGTTTAGGGTGGTTGGTTATAAGTTATTATTAGTTATGGTTTAAAAAAAAGAAAAAAGCTGAACAAAAAAGATTAGATTCTGGGTTCTTGCTTTGAAAAAAGAAAGATAAAAGGGGATGTAGATAATATAGAATAAAAGGGTAGATTATTAAATCTATTATAAAAAAGGGAATATGAATATGTAAAAGTTAGACTGTTGAACCTACTTTTTAAAAGCAACTGCTAGCTTTACAATTTTTACATTAGATTGAATTAGTTTGATACAAATTTGAGATTACTTTTGTTAGAACATACTGTACATACATTTCTAGTCTTGTTCGAGGTATTGCACCTATACAGCTCATTTAACAATGTAATGTAAATTTCTAGTCCTTGAAAATTGTTATTACAAACTATTCAGGATAACACAGAAATGCATCAGGTGGGTGGTCACAGCACAGGAGGAATTTCCTGCCAAAAGCCTCAGATGCTGTTTGCTGACATTCCTAGCTCTGGAACTGGTGGAACCTAAGGGCCTGTTTGTACATTCTAAAGAATTTATCTGATAGTCACAGGACATTAGATCACAGAGAGGTGGACAGTGGCTATTCCAGGGCCAAGGTAGCTCAGATAATTTGTGACTAGACCCTGGACTTGCAATGTTCTAATTCGAAATAATCAAGGAAGTTTTAATCAGTCAGTCAGTTTAAAACATGCAGTTTCTTTCTGGAAACTGTTGTTCATATATCATTTTAGATTCAGCTCTTATCACAGACACAGAGAATTCGCTGGCTTCGACCAAGCCACTTTTCTCCTGGGAGAGCCTACATGAAGAGGTTCAAGCTTGATACTGAGTCTAGTCTATCAAAAGTCCAGGCTGCTTCTGTCTTACTGTTCAGTACCCTCTCACAGACTCAGGTTGCTGCCAGTTCCAACCATCAGGTCCTCATACTGGCAGATCCACACCCTGCAGCCAGCAGGAAGCAGCTGAAGAGAAGCAGACGGCCCAATCTGAGCAGCAGATCTGGCTTCCCACACCAGTACTTGCTCTCACTGCCCTTTCTTGTTGCTGATCTCTGAAGCATTAGAGGGTCTGAAATGGACGGGACAAGAAATAGACCTTGCTGTTCTCTGGCATGACATAACCATTGCCATCTAAGTCTGAGCAGTTGATTTCCTTCGCTTATGTGACCTTCACATGACTGGCCCATTATCATGCCCTTGGAGAGGGACTGGAGTGGAAAGTGGGGCTGGGATGGGGAGGTGTCACACCCTAATCTGAGAATCTAACTACTCTTACTCTCCCACTTCTAGCTATTCTAGACGCACAGGTCTCAGGAGGGGCTAGAGGTCAGGGGCGGGACAGAGGTGGGGTGAGGGCTGCCATATACAGCTTTTAAGATAGCTGTTTCTTTCTTTGAGGCTTCACATTAGATGATTGTGTTTGGGGTTAGAGACAGTAGCCCAAGCTGGGTGTCTTGTCACCTTCTCACTGTCTCAGCCCCACACAGAGTTCCCCTCCCCACCCTGGGTCAGTAGGAAGAGGGGTCCTACCAGCTTTGTCTCATAGATCACTATATCCTGTTCCCCAGGGCCTCTTCCCTGTCCAACTGCCTAGCCAGCAATAGAACTGGGGCCCATACTCAATCACCTTAGTCTCTGTCCCCACCCTTGGCATTTATGGACGCTTGGGGCCTCATAAAACTCAAAGGTTACAAACAGTAATAAAGAAGCCCAGTTAACTTGGCTTGGGCAAGCTGCAGAGGGATGCTAGGCTAGGCAGGAGAAGCCATTTCCTCATCTCCTGGCACTTTTTATGGCTCTGAACATGGAGCCTGTGCCTAGGTACTGCAGACTGGCCTCCGATAGGTGCAGCTTCCTGGGTCTTGCATACCCGTCACGCTTTATTTCTGCAGAATACAGGCGTGGGAGTGGGGAAATGTGTTCAGGAGAAAACTATCTATGTTCACCATCCCATGGCATTTCCTGTTTCCAGGTTGTACAGGTTAGATAGAGGCGAACAGTCCCTCCAGGAGAGCGTCACTGTCCTCCATTCCCATTTCCCTCCCTCTTGTCTTTTACCTCCTAGGTTTCTGTTTGCAGCTGAGACTTTCTCAAGCCCCACCTTAAGCTATAACACCTCTTTTCTTCTTTTGATGATGAATGAGAAAAGACCATCTTCAACCCTTGTTGCCTTATGTATGAGAACCACAGTTTTATCTTGTTTATGTTCTAAAAAAAATTACTCTCCAGTGTGGTCAGCAGACCTGAATTAAAATCTCATCACTGGGGCTGGAGTTGGCTCAGTCGGCTTACAGTGTTAGCTCTGAAGCCCAAGGAGCAGGATCTGAATGTCCAGCATTCTGCTGTCTTAGTGAAGTGTCAATTCTCCATGACCTACGGCGTCACTGACTTACATGGCTGTCAAGGTACCAGACATGATTTCCTCTTTGTTGAGCAGACCTTAAATCTTGTGCTTGAGTCCAGTTGTGTCTCCTAGAAACGGCAGAGAAACTACATCCATGAAGTTTCATCAATATGGTTGATTAAACAAGACCTGAACAATGATGACTCCTGTAGACTAATATGGCCCCAATCCTAGACATTTATGTCCTGCAGGCATCTAATAGACACCTAATCCTACCAGCATCTGGTATGTTGAGAGTGGGGGAAATCGTCTTTCCCAGGAAGAGCCCCTCCCCAGTTGGTTATTCAAAATCAAATGGCTAGTCCTGAAAACATATAGTTACAAGTAACATTGGCACAGAGCAGGTTGTGTTTACATATTTAGAAATATATACATCAAGTGAGGGTGGAAGGGCTGGAGGGAGGAAAGGAAGGGGAAAATAATATTATCATATTTTAATTAAAAAAATTGAGAACCTGGTGGCATATGCCTGTAACCTCAGCATTTGGAGATGGTAGGTAGGGAAGACAGCAGATCCAGGGAACCTTCAGGGCCAGCTAGCCTGGTGTGTATGGCCAAGTTCCAGGGCTCATCTTTACCGTGTACTAACGTGGTAGTCTCTGGCAATTGCTTCATCTGTCTGGGCTGCACCTCAATTTACCGAGAAGAGAGCTCTGCGGCTTAAGTTAGATCACACAGATAGCTTTTGGGGAATCTCCTAGAACCCTGGGCTCGGGATTCAAGCGGCCCCGCCCTTCTCCCAAATCCCTCCCATTAGTCCCCGCCCCTTCGGGTTATTTAAGTCCCGTTCCACAGGCCGGGTTCGCAGAGCTTTATCGGATCCCAGCCGGAAGAAGCTGTCCGCGGAGCTGTGCACTCTCCATTGGCTGAGAGCGGTGGCAGGGGGCGGGTCCAGACCTACGATTGGCTGTTGGAGCAAGTGTCCGTAGGCCCTAGCGGCCAGCGATCGCTGACCGTCATGGAACCCCAGTCGGTGCAGAGCCAGGGGGTTGAACAGGAGAGGGGCCCCACGGTCCCGGAGAAGCGGGCACAGGAGCAGTCGAAACGGAAGCCGGGGCGGCGGAGGCCGGGGCGGAGGTGCGCACGGCTGGGCTGAACTCCGGGTCTGGGCCAGGGTGGCCATGCTGTCTCTCTCTGTACAGTGCGACACTATTCATTGCTGGCGGTGGGCTTCCTCCGTCCCGGCATCCCTCTATTCTTCCATCTCCGGCTGCAGACGGGCCACCCGAGCAACATAGCAACGCCCTTTTTCCCTGATCCATGACGGACCCTGTCCCAGCCCACCGCGTCCCGCCTGTTCTGGAAAGCTGGCGCCATGGCTACTGTACCTTTCTTTGGCTCTGTAGATCCCAAACATGGATGGCTTTCTGATAGAGTGATGTTTGAACTGAGTCTTTAGGGATAAGAAGAGCGATTGCTGTTGGTGAATGTTCACGTGGGAGAATAGAATGAGGAAAGGCACAAAGTCAGGAGTGGATAGACATACCCATCTGGTCCAGAGATTTGTTCCTTTTGGGGTAGTAACCCTGGTGAGTAGGATACTGGGGAAGGTATCAGCGCAGACTTGGCTTGTCCTGCTTAGTTTTTAAGCCCACAGCAATGAGGCAGATGGGTCATTCACACTATAGTGTGGTTGCTGGCTGATGGGAAAGGTATTTCTGGGTAGAAGGGAACCCAATATGGTCCTTTCCTTCTTACTGGAGGAATTATAACGTGTCAAATGTGAATGCGGACAGGCAGGATTTCTTTGCCTTTGGGTGCAGCTGAAGGATAAAGAAATCAGCTAAGGAGGGGCAGCTGGAAAAGTCTGAGAATAAAATTTGAAAGGGGGTGTTTTGCATGACCTGAGGACACCTGCCTGTAATTCCAGGTACTTGAGGGTGAGGCAGGAGGATCCCAAGTGTGAGGCCAACCTGGTTTGCTGAGGCTCTGTCTTAAAATCAAAATGAAAGGTCTTGGGATAGATTCATGGGAGAGCACTTGCCTAGGATGTGGGAAGTCCTGGGTTTGAGCCCCAGCACAAGTCAAATAAGGCATCTCCATTTTAACATGTTGCTGTCTGCCCATCTCTGCACTTCCACAGTTTAACTGCAGAGGCCCTGGGTTAATGACGATGGATGGCTGAGCCTATGGTAGGAGCTCAGGTCATTGTTGGTGGCCTCGGGTCCTGGAAGGTTTAGAGGATTTCAGTTTAGATGCTTGTGATCCCTAAAGGCTATTATAGTGTCTTGTCACTGCTCTTAAAATGATACTTTAAAATGTAATAACAAACAAATGCTTCTGATTCTGGTGTACTGAGACTTTGCAATTTCATGAAGCCAAGGTACTTTTCCTAATCCATTGGTAAACAGCCAGGCCTAGTGAGTGAGTGTTCCATGTCCCTGTGTGGACAGGAGACAAAGTCTGGTCCTGCCCTCTCAGGGCCTTCAATTTTATTAGTACTTGGCCACAGAAGGCCAGTGGCCCTAAGAAGTGCGGATCTTGGGGTTCTTAGTGTGTGATTTGCTTGTTGGGTGGGGGAGGTGTTTCCTCAGGTGTGGGCTGCCATTGGCATTTGTCCAAGCAGAAGCAGGCCTTGGTTGCTAATAAACAAGATGAATCCCAGCTCTCCAGGCTTTGGTTCCATGCATGCCTCTGGTGTGTGTTTTATAAGCCATGTCTATAGATATATAGCTGTTTGCTTCTAACTATTATGTACCTTTTGGGGGGGAGCTGAGAATGTAGCTCAGGTGATAGCTTACCTAACAGGCTCAAAGCCTCGTTCAGTCACCAGCACAGCATAAATGGGGTATGGTGGAGCAGCGTTCTAACTCCAGCACTTGGAAGGTAGAAGGAGAAAGATTAGACTGTATAGTCCTTGACTACATAGCCAGTTCCAGGGCTATGCAAGTCCCTGTATCAAAAACAAAAACAAATTAATCTTTTAAAAACCCACCCTCTGCCTAGGATCATAAAGGACCAGGAAGAGGAAGCAGTTTTTAGAGATGTGGTCAGTTTCACCCCGGAGCCCTTACCAGGTAAGGAGACTGAGACTCCCCATGACCATGGCAGCCCCCACGCTTCTCGTTGTCAGATCAAAGCATCTGCATGAAATCTCTGATTTCCGTTATTCCTTACTGTTTCCCTATGGACCAGCTAGATATTATGACAAGGACACTACCAGACCTATCAGCTTTTACTTATCAACGCTGGAAGAGCTCCTGTCCTGGACCCCCCTTATGGAGGATGGCTTCAATGTAGCCCTGGAACCCCTAGAACATCGCCAGCCCCCACTGAGCAGCCCTCGGCCCCGGACCCTGCTGTGCCATGATATGATGGGAGGGTATCTGGAAGACAGGTGAGCTTCTTGACACAGCACTAGTTTTATTGCTGCCTATCCTAGGATGGTTGGTGGGAGGCAGTTGAAATTGGGAAAACAGCTTCTAGATGGGCTTCTGACACCTCAGGAAGAGAAACTCAGCCCTAGGTTACACTTCACATGGCAGAAGCAAGATGGAGTTGGGTTAGCACCTGTCTATCTTAGCTACATAGACGGCTAGTTCCTCAGACCGCCTCTGCAGAGAATTGCCACCCATATCTCTACGTCTCCTGGCCCAGCATCTGTAATGTCCGACGTGTGTCCTCTAAACTCTGCCCCCCTCCAGGTTTCTTGCCTCTTTGCCTCTGGCTTCCTGAGCTCGCTCTCCCAGTTACGCACAGGCTAGCTAGAGAGACACTTTGAACATTTATAGGATAGTTCTATAAAGGGCAATGGGAAGCTGAGTCAGAGCCAATTGCCCAGACTAGGGCATGGCCAACCGGCAGATACAGAGGGACAGGGGCACTGCTGACCCTGTGCATGGGGCGGAAGCCAGAGATGAGGTCTGTACCCAGGCTTCCTGCTTCCTTCCTCTGCTCACAGAGGCCAAAATGCTGTCTGTGCAGATCCAGTGGCCGGTGTCACTTCCCTGGCTGGTGAATGAGCTCCCCTCCCCAAATACACTGGGATTTTTGAGATTGAGTCTTGCTCTCTATCTAGTCTCGTATAGAACCCATTGGGTAGCCCAGCTGGCTTCCCCCTGGAGTCCTTCTGCCTCAGGCGTCTCCATGCCTAGCACCCTCCTCGCTTTGTGTTTCTGTGTGTGCATGTGGAGGCTGGGGGATGACCTTGGCTGTTGTTCCTCAGATGCTATCTGCCCACCTTATTTTTGAGTTATCCTTCCTCAGTGGCCTGGAACTCACCAAGTAGACAAGGCTGGTCCATCTGGGACTCTCCATCTTCCTGTCCCTGAGAGTACAAACACACTCTACCATAACTGGATTTTTTAAATTTGAAGTCAGTTCTGGGGATGGAATTTCTGCAAGGCAAGCACTTTGCTGCCTGCCTGTCCCCCCAGCTCCTGCTCCTGGCTGCTCGTGACAGAAGAGCCTCAGGTAGTTCCTGCTCTCCCTCCTTGCATGCAGGATTTCACACAGCAGGCTTTCAGTCAGAACCAGTGACCAGAACTGATGAGAGACACCTTACCCAAGGTTGCTTTCTCCCACTCGCAATCACTGTGCCCTGATTCTGTCTCCTGGGACCTGACTCCGTTTCATGCCTTCCAGGTTCATTCAGGGCTCAGCAGTGCAGAGACCCTACTCCTTCTACCACTGGCAGTACATTGACATCTTTGTATACTTCAGCCACCACACGGTCACCATTCCCCCTGTGTGCTGGACCAATGCTGCACACAGGCACGGGGTCTGTGTGCTGGGTAAGAGCCAAGTGGTTAGTGTACCTGGCGGGTAATGTTGTGACAAACCTGAGTCCATGGGTTAGGATGGGTGTCTGTACATTTTCCCAGGGAGGACCAGATGGTACCTATTTTTAGCATGTGGGCCATTGGTCACTGTGGTGGTGACTGGCATAAGAACAGCTATAGATGACAGGTAGGCAGAAGGGCCATCTTGTGTTCTAGGAAAGGTCTATTTACATGAGCAGTAGCTGGGTCTGGCCCAATGCCATGGTTTGCTAGCCACTGGTTCGGAATGGGGCCTCTCCACCTTTGTTCTGTGTCCTCTATGACCATATCCCAGAGTACCACTGAAGGATGGTCTTCCTATAGTCCTGATGTCTAGTAAGCATACTTGGCCAAGTCCCGAGTCAGAGGAGAGCCATCCTTCAGCTGTTCTGATCTCTTGTCTCACAGGGACCTTTATCACAGAATGGAAGGAGGGAGGTAGGCTCTGTGAATCCTTTCTGGCTGGGGATGAACGCTCCTACCAGGCAGTGGCCGATCAGCTGGTCCAGATGGCTCAGTTCTTTCGCTTTGATGGTTGGCTCATCAATATCGAGAACTCTTTGAGTGTAAGCGGTGTGGCTGAGTTCTGGTGCCTGCCCCCTCCACCCTTGCTTTGCAGATCCTCTCTGTTGGTTCCACTGCCCGTGCTCCTTACTTTACTCTCACCCATTTGCCTGATCCCTCTTGCTCCACAGCCAGCCCATGGCAGCGTGTTCCACTTCCTACATCCCAGCTAGGGCAGTCTGTGCCATCTTGGCTACAGGAGAGGGGAGCCCAGCTATTTCATTAACTTCTTTGGCTTTGTTCTTGCCCCCTTCCTCAGTGTGCGCACAAACTTCCACCCCATCCTTTGTGTGGCTTTTCTGTGACCATGGACCCCTTCCATTGCTTTTTTATCTTTTCCTGAATTCTGGGCTATTTTCTTTCCTTCCTCCCTTGTGGCATTTTTGGTGGGGTGGCTCTTGTGGCATCCTTTCTCTACTATATTGGGTTATTTTTCATGACATACATGCCCAACCTTGCAAGGGTCTGATCTTTCTTGCTCTGTTTCAGTCAGCTGCCGTGCGAAACACACCCGCATTTCTCAAGTACTTGACCACACAGCTCCATCAGCAGGTTCCTGGAGGGCTGGTGCTCTGGTATGACAGCGTGGTACAGAGTGGGCATCTCAAGTGGCAGGATGAACTCAATGAACAGAATAGGTGAGCACCAGGAGTGGCTATACAGGCAGTGGAGCTGGGCAGCTTACAGGATATCTATCCTGTGTGGGCAGCTTTGGGTAGGAGGGAGCGGGTGTGATCAGTACCTACAGGGCTGGGTGCTGCAGACTCTAGTCATGGCCAGCCCCAGTCCATGGGTGATGCGGGTGTCCTGTCCAGCTGTGCATGGCCTTAGCTGGTCCTTGCCACCTCTCAGGGTCTTCTTCGACTCCTGCGACGGCTTCTTCACCAACTATAACTGGCGTGAGGACCACCTGCAGAGGATGGTGGCACAGGCCAAGGAGCGTCTGGTTGACGTGTATGTGGGTGTGGATGTGTTTGCTCGGAGCAATGTGGTCGGAGGCCGTTTTGATACTGACAAGGTAGGTGGTGGCCTTTGCACCGCACCAGTGGACATGCACCTGTGTGTGGATAGGACTGGGCTACTGATCTGCATGTCCTCGGTGGCCTCATTCTTGGGGACCCTCCATTCTCATTAGCACATCAAAGAAAAGAAAGGACAACTGTCTCCTGAGAGGGGACAACAAGGTGCTCGCCCTGAACTCCTGTGTCTCTTCCAGCCAGCGAGTCTCTGCTCAGATGGGCTGAAGGACCTGTTTTCACTCTTGAATCACTCCACAGACACTGACTGCCCTCCGGGGCCACAGGCTCTGCAGTGCGTTGAGTGATCTTTCATACCACTCTGTAGACATAGGGGGGGCCGTAGTGGACAGAGGTAAAGCACTTGTGTTTGGGATCGGTGAGATTTTCTGACAAGTTGTCTCAGCAGGGAGACAATGTGAGCGGCAGTCTCAGTTCCTGTCCGTCTGTCCTGAGGGAAGCTGTCGATGGATCATTTAATTCAGTCCCTGGTCTACTTCTGTATTTATACAACAGGAGATGCAGGTCTTCATCTCAGGTTGCAGTTCCAGGCTATAGTCCATCAGTGTAGGGATGTCTAGGCTGCTGTCACATCAAACATGCAAGATCAGAGGGCATGAAATGAATGCTTGCTTATTCTCAGCTGACCTTCTTCCACTCTCTCATTATTTTTGAGACAGCGTCTTTTTATGTAGCCTTGGTAGTCAGTCCTGGAAGTTGCTGTGTAGATCAGACTGGCCTTGATCTGCCAGTCTCTACCTCCTGGTATTAAAGTCACCATGCCCAGCCTTCTCTTCTATACTGTTCAGACCCTCCTAGGGAATGGTTCTGCCTACAGCGGGCTGGGCTGTCCCACATCAATCAACAAGACAGTACTCACGCAGACATGCCCACAGGCTAACCCAGGGTAGACCATCCCTCACTGAGACTCTTCCCAGGTTATTCGAGTTGTGTCAAGGTAACGGTTAAAACAGGGCAGTGCACACACAGTTGCACAACCCAGTATCTGCAGGTTCTCTCCCTGCTGTGATTCCAGTAGGATGAGAGGTATCTGAGGAGAGAAGAGGAGGAGGAGGTAGAGGGTTAACCGTGGGCTCAACTGCTCTGTCCACCAAGACAGCACCTTCATGGTTGGGTCCGTCATGTTTTCCGCTGCTTCTCTAACACTCTCCTTTAGCGGGCTCGTGGGACCACAGGGATGAAGCTCAGGAGTCTCTGCTTGGAGTCGTGAGGGAGAGCTTTTTCCCAGGTGTCTGTGAGAGATCCTTCCCTGTGAGCTGGTGTCCAGGAATACTGTCTGGACTCTCTGCCCAGTGTTCAGCCTCTCCCTGGTTTCTGTTTGTTTCCCCAGTCTCTGGAGCTGATCCGTAAACATGGCTTCTCGGTGGCACTGTTTGCTCCTGGCTGGGTGTATGAGTGTCTGGAGAAGAAAGACTTCTTTCAGAACCAGGACAAGTGAGTCCCTAAGGGCTTTGCATGGACTGGCAGGAGAGAGGGTATCTCCGCTGCCATGGGTACCTGGCAGAACCTAGCTCAGGTCTTGCTGTATAGTAATCCCCTCCGGTGGGGTGATGGGAAGGACTGAATGAGAGCCAAGGCCACCCTGACAGCTAGAGACCATTTGGACAGGGAACACCCACTTCCTGCAGATGTCATCTGGACTGCCCCTAGCAGGGTGCCGTGTCCCCCCCCCCCCGGCCCCGCCCCCTGCCAGCTCCACACAGGGCTGGAGGGATGTGGAGCAGCCTCTCACCCAGACTCCCTTATGTCCCTGTCAGGTTCTGGAGACTGCTGGAGCGCTTCCTTCCCACACACAGTATCTGTTCCCTGCCTTTTGTCACCTCTTTCTGCCTGGGCCTGGGGACTCGAAGAGTGTGCTATGGCAAGGTCCGTTGGTCACCACGCTGAGGGCAGGAGGGGAAGTGTCTGTGTCTGGCTTCTGGCTGGAATGGGTAGAAGGGAGCTGAAGGATGTGAGCGAGAGAGTGCTGTGTGTGGCCTTCCTGTTCTGTTTACCTCTGCAGAGAAGGCCTCTGCCCTGGTCCCATTTCTCACTTTTCTCTTTCTTCAGGAGCAGGCAGTGGGGCCCTGGTACCACCCTAGTGCCCAAGAGATCCAGCCCCTCTTTGGTGAACATAAACTGGCTGGAGATGATCAGGGCTGGGTGAAGACGCTTTGCTGCCTGGCTGATGCTTGGCATGGGGGCAGCTCCCTGCTGCTCCAGGGCCTTATCCCACCTGAGGTTGACAATGTAGCCGTGAGGTGGGTGAGTGATGGGTGAAGCGTGTGGGTCCCTGCTTCTGGCCTCTGTGTTTGCAGCTAAATTAGGCAGAAGATCTGCGGGAGCCGAGTGACCACAGAGCTTAGACCCCAGATCTCTTACCTTGTGGTCAAACACGTTGTGGGAATTGTGGGAATGCCTCCACAGCCTTCTAAAGTATTGCACGGCTGAGTCAGCTGGGCGCCGTGTTGTGCAGGTGTCTGTAGCAACCCGCTGGGTTGTACTTCCCAGTGTGTGTGGCTGCCTCAGATAATCCATGGGAGGACATTAGAACCAGGATCTTCCCAGTCTACAGCAGAGTCTGGCCATGGGGAGGACCAGGCTGTAGCAGGGCAGGTATTCACCAGCCACTCCCATCCCGATCCAGGCAGAGAAGGGCTAGCGTAGGATGTGTCGTCTCCTCGACTCATGGGGTCTCTCTGCTCCAGATTGTTCTCCCTGCAGGTCCCAGTCCCTCCCAAGCTCTTCCTGTCATTAGTGTACAAGTTTGAGGGCCCAACGGACATCCAGGTGGCTTTGGAGCTCACAACAGGAGATGGCAACAGCTGCCATGTTGGTGGTGTGTCTGTGCTGAATGGTGAGAGGCTGGCTGACTTCATGGAAAGGAGGTGGAGAAGGCCCTGGCTCTGGGTGGGGCTGCTGTGGGGGGGCTGCTTCTTCCACCTTGGGTGGAATCTGTGGCCTGTGGTCATTACCTGCACTCCTCTGTGACCTTGCTAAGCAGCATGGCCTTTTGGGCAGGTTGGATACAGGTCAACTTCTGGGCAGGATACTGAGATGGGCACACCGGTGGGCTGTGGAGATGGCAAGGTGGCAGAAGCTGGGATGAGTAAGTCTGGCCAGGCCCAGACTCACATCCCGCTTGTCCTCCAGAGTCTTTCTAAGCTCTGTGGGATCTCCTAGACCCCTCCTCCACTGCCTCACCTGGGTCTCCTAGACCCCCTCCTCCACTGCCTCACCTGGGTCTCCTAGACCCCCTCCCCCACTGCCTCACCGGGGGTCTCCTAGACCCCCTCCCCCACTGCCTCACCAGGGGTCTTACCTAGACCTCCTCC
>PVIH01017149.1:0-42945 GCA_004025045.1 Sigmodon hispidus
CCTGGTCAGTTGTGGCACTTTGGTTTGTGTGTCTCCTGTCACCTCTCTGGTCAGGGTTTGATTCTGTCTTTCAGAGACCCCTGCAGTTGTTGGATTCGCTCAGTTCGAGGTCGCAGTAGGGAGCCTTGCAGATTCCCTCAGCAGCAGGAGCTGTGTTTGTGGCCAGGTGCAGAGTTCAGCTGCTCCTGCTCCAGAGTGCACTGGGACGCCGCAGAGAGCACCGGTCCCGGTGGCGGAACCGGAAGCAATGTGAGCTCAACTCTCCCTCCCAGGGCAGGATACAGGCTCTGAGGCCTGCCGAACCCTCCTCACCTCTGGTCAGGGTTCGAATCCGCCCCTCACAGACCCCTGCAGTTGGTTTGCTCAGTTCACTCAGTTCGGGGTCGCAGTAGGGATCCTTGCAGATTCCCTCAGCAGCAGGAGCTGTGTGTGTGGCCAGGTGCAGAGTTCAGCTGCTCCTGCTCCTGAGTGTGCTGGGACACCGCAGAGAGCACCGGTCCCGGTGCCTGCTGCCCTATTTATGAAAGAGGAGAAATATTTCCTCTGCAGACTGACATTTGTGAAATGCATATTAAGAATAGTGAACTGTTAAAAAAAAAAAAACAAAACCTCAAAACCAAAACCTGTTCTCTTTAACCAAACCTTCAAATCCAGACCTACCAAATCCCTTCAACTCCAGGAAACCTGCATTGACTCCATTATAACTCTCTAGGAACTTGCTTCTGACCGTAGACATAACTGATCCTTGGCCTTGTTTGTGAAGGTGACACCTGCCCTCAGAAGTTGATAAATTATGGAACACAACTTCCCTTAATCCTTCAATTCTTTTCACATACTCTTGACACATAAGCGGAAACAAGTAAAATATCTTCTGAGACCTGAGAGATGTTTTTAAACATGTTTGTGTGAAAAGCAAGCAAATTTTATTTCATATTATAGTTTTTTAAATTTTTGTTCATCAACAAAGAGCAAAATTTAGGGCAAGTAATACCTGACAAAATGATGGACATGTTAAAAAGAAACACATGCACTGATAATCTATCACATCATTTCTCTCTCTCCTACTGACAAGTACAGAGTATTGGCACAGCAGTGATAAATATAAAAACTCTTAAGTCATTCTTTTTTAATTTTTTAAAAATTTTTGAATAATGTTTCATTTTTTTATTCATGTATCCCCTTATTCAAACTCCCTTCCCCCTCCCGACCCTCTCAGTCACTCTCTCTTCTCCCCATCTCCTTATCTCCTCCCCAGCAAGGGCAGGAGGGCTCAAGGTCCCAAGGTGGCTTAGTTCAGCATCCACTCCAGGGAGATATGCTTTCCTCATCCGAACATCAACTGGGTCAGGTGTTCCTCTGGAGGGAATGAACTCCAAAGTACCAGGTCCAAGGTGCCTCAGATCTGAATCTGATCAGTGGTTGTGGTTTGCAGCTTGGGTATGCTTTGCTTTTGTTTTGTTTGTTTAAAGTTCACTAATGAGTAAGTACATTTGCTGCTTATCTTTCTGTGTTTGTCATATTGCGCTCAGGAGGATATTCTCCAAATTCATCCATTTGCCTGTGAATTTTAGGATATTATCTTTTATTACTGCTGAGTAATACTCCAACTGTGTACCACAGTTGTTAATCCCATACTTCAGTTGAGGGGCATCTACATGGTTTCCAGGTTCTTGCTATTACTAATAATGCTGCTATGAACATAGTTGAGCTAATGCTTTTGGAATGTATATCTTTAGGGTATACACCCAGAAGTAGTATTGCTGGGTCCTTGGGGAGATTGATTCTCAATTTTCTGAGAAACTGCCATACTGCATGCCAAAATGGCTGAACAAGCTTACACTCCCACCAACAATGGAGCAGTGTTCCCCTTGCTCTGCATCCTCTCCAGCATAGGCTCTCATTTGTGTCTTTAATCTTAGCCATTCTGACAGGTGCAAGATTGCATCTCAAAATTGTTTTGATTTGCATTTCTCTGATGACTAAAGATGTTGAGCACTTTGTCAAGTGCCTTTCAGCAATTTGTAATTCTTTTACTAAGAATTCTCTTTTTAATTCTGAACTATATTTTTTTAATTCAATTATTTAGGGCTTTGGGCTCTAGTTTCTTGAGTTCACTGTATATTTTAGATATTAGTCCTCTGTCACTTGTAGGGTTGGTGAAAATCTTTTCCCATTCTGTAGGCTGTCTTTTTTTGTCTTATTGACTGTATCCTTGGCTTTATAGAAGCTTCTCAGTTTCAGGAGGTCCCACTTATTGATTGTTCTTCATAGTGTCTGTTCTACTGGTGTTATATTTAGGAAGTGGTCACCTGTGCCAATGCATTGGAGGATATTTCTCACTTCCTTTTCTATCATGTTTAGTGTGGCTGGGTTTATGTTTTGGTCTTTTTATCCACTTGGATTTGATATTTGTGCAAGGTGATAGGCTTGGATCTATTTGTAGTTTTCTACATACTAACATCTAGCTATGGCAACACCATTTGTTAAAGATACTATCTTTTTTTCTATTGAATATTTTGGGCTTCTTTGTCACAGATCAGGTGTTCATAGGTTTTTGGGTTAATGTCTGGATCTTCAATTCTATTCCATTGATTCACAAGTCTGTTTTTATGCCAGTACCAGGCTGTTTTTATTACTGTATCTCTATAATATTATTTGAAGTTGGGAATGGTGATGTCTTCTGAGGTTCTTTTTTTGAGCAAATTGTTTTGACAATCCTGGCTGTCTTGTTATTCCAAATGAAATTGAGTTTTGTTCTTTCAAGGACTGTACAAAATTGTGTTGGAGTTTTTATGGGAATTACATTGAGTCTGTAGATAAAATTCCAACTCTTAGTCTTTCAGCACATGAATAGGAAAACTATACTTTTCTTTCAATTGAATTAATTGTATATCTACCAGATTTTATTTTTGAATTCTTTTTCCTTTCCTAAAGCATATATTTTTGCATATAGCATGTTTATACATATATGTGTTCATGCCACCTGAAACATGTACACACACACAGATGCACACGTACACACCATCGCTCATGTAATTTTTAGTCTCACACATTTCTAGAGATTTAGACTTCGTAGGTACTATTATCAGATAATACTTCCTCTTTTACCTAAATACCATTTTCAAAATTTCCTCTAAGACAATTTCTTGCTAGATATAAACTCTTCTTTATTCCAGTTACTCTGTGAAATTATTATGTAAATGATTCCATATGTAATTTCTTTTTAAATTTCTTCTTGTTAGAAGAATTAGTGCATGCTTGATACAAGGCACCCGTAGGAAGGTAAAAGGTAGTCTTGTAAATATCTAGAGTTACAGTGATGCTTAAAGGTGCTGCATTTAAGTAGCTTTAATCATTTAGTTCAGAGGAATTAGAGGTGCAGAAAGCAGATACTGGAGATGTACAGGGATCTAGTCAATGCAAAGTATGCATAAGCCACATTTAATTGTCACCAGTAATTATATATGCATATATAATTACATATAGTTAATAATTTCTCTAAAATTTTGTTCGTAGTAGAAATTAACAGTATTTTCTAAAGTGGGAAAACATCTTCGAAAGAAGACAGCAATCAGGTGTGTACATTTAACTGATTCTTGCCCCAAATGTCAAAAAACGTTTTCCCTAGTAGAAAGACTGACATATTAGCTGTGGAAACTATTGGCCATCAATGGTTGCATCTAGTAGCTGCGTAATCAGGTACTGCAACTAGAATGAGTGAAACTCTGTATCAGGCTTAATAAGAAATTAAAGAAGAAACTGTCATTCATGCAATTAAGGTAGTTATAACTTATTGTACATTTAGACATCTGTAGTTCAAGATAAACTATATAATGTTCAGAGAAGAATGAGAGAGACATAGGTTATTATTGGACCATGAGAAGAGAAAACCTTTTCAACTAAGACACAGTCTTAAGAAAAAGGAGACCTTGACTTAACACACTCAAATGGAGATTATTAATTCACAGAATACACTGAATAAATGTGTAGACATAGGACAATTGATGAAGATTAAAAATTAATTTGCCAAGGGATTTTATGTGTGTTGAAAGCAATGAGAGCTGGAGATAGAGGAAAATCATTAGAACTGATCTAGTAATATTCTTCTCATGAATCAAGAATTGGAGAAGAATATAAGTCAATGAAAACTGTTTTTCAGTTTCTAGAGGCATTATTGCCTAGTTAAATGAATACGTTCAGACTGAAGGTGGGAAAGCAGGATAATGAAGATTTGTGTGCATGTATACATACATGTGAACATTGTAAGTGACAAGAGTGTGATTTTCCAGGGTATGTGTGTATATGCCTATACAAACGTTGTGCATGTGTATGTACACACATACATTGTGTGTTTATATGTACACATAGACATTGTTCATGTACATATGTTGCATATAGATATGTGGTGGAAATGCTCTTTATATGCTGTAAATAAAGGACTGGTTTTGCCTATGTAGAGCACTATACAAGTGGGTGGAGAATCAGAGGACAGACAGGGAGGAGCAGGTTAGAGTTAGTCAGTTGCCATCTGAACCCCAAAGGAGGAACATGTAAGAGGTACAGGTAAACCACAGGCCACGAGCCATGTGACAGAATGATTAATAGAAATGGGTTGAATTAAGATGAAAGAGCTAGCTAGTAATGTGCTTAAGATATGGGCCAAACAGTATAAAGTATATAAATGTCTGATTCATTTCTTTGGGGAAAAAAAACTGCCACGGACCAGGTTCCAAACCTCCAGGCCCAAATGGACCCTGGGAAACTTTCTACAACAGATGGCTTCCCAACATGGGCCCAAACACCCACATAAAAACTAAGAATGTGTAAAAAGGTTAAAAAGCATTCTAGATTCCTGAAACAGAGCCAAAAGTGGCTTTCTGAATTGTATACTTGAATTGATTTATGGTACATAAACAGCGCGGTGTTCAGGCAGGAATTTAAAAATGGCATGTCCGCGGCACACAGGTTAAACTCATACGTTTTATGGAAGGCTTCGCATAAGTGTGATTGATTTAAGGTTTCTGCTTATATTGAACAGAAAGGAAACAGTTAAAAATGGTTTTTCCAGTAGCAGCATTTCCTGAGTCTGCTCTGGTTTCCGGCAGTGGTAGAGATGTGCAGGCTCCTCCACCATATTGAAACGCTACCAAAAGGGGTGGAGTCAGCAATTAAAGTGATATGGACATTTTAAAAGCTCTTTGGGTTGGAAAATGATTAAAAATTCTCAATAAAACAGATTTAGACTCTCAAAACCTCTAAATGGGGAACAATGTATATAAAATACACATAGGTTTCAGAGAGAGAGATGGAGAAAAAAAGGGTAAAGAAAGCCCTTTAAGATAGAGAAATAGGAAATAAAGATAAAAAAGCCACGAAAGATGGCAGATAAACAGAGTCTTTGGTTTATGGTTATTGCATTTTCTTTTATTTTTTTAACTTTTAAAGAGCTAATTGCAGAGAGACAATTGACTGCTAAGGCTTCTAAGTTAAACAAATACATATACTTTAAAGATACCTTGACTTTGAAATCTGTTTATAAGAATATGTTACTTGGGAAAAGAGTTTCTGCTTTTGTCTCCACAGAAGATCAAAACCTGTGGATTGGTTCTAGGCAAATGTGGTTCCATTTGCCAAGGCCACCTGAAATTCTCTGATGGGAAGATCAGCTTCCAAGAAGCCAGTTGAGATGATCCAGCTTCAAGGCCCCATGAGATCAAGAATGTCCTTTGACAGCAGGAAGTAGTAAAAGAAAGAAAGCTACGTCCAATTTCCCCAAAATATTACTTATCAATATTTGCTTTCATTACAAATGGTTAATGGTCATAGTCAATCTTTAAAAAAAAGGGGTGGAGGAGGATATGATATAGGAAGGATTAGAAAAGATAAGTGGATTTTCATTTATGGATATAAACTTAAGGTCAATTTTGTTATGCTGTATATATTTTTCTACTCTTGATTAAGGTATGATGCTGATGTAACTCTTTTAAAATTGTAATGTGTAATTGAGAAATGCAGATTAATAGTCATTTATGATAACCAAACTTATAGTCATGTTAGTTACGTTTTTGTAGGTATACAAAGATATATTTCAAATAGATAGGTAGTCTTCAAACACTTCAAAGACATTCAGAATATGGCATTTAAATTATTTTAAGAACTTAGACTTTTCTGGACAGTGAGACAGGTCTGTTCCTGGCAGCACCAATGTATTTCAGGAAAATGATGGGCATTGAAGAAACTTCATGTGGAATTTACTTTGTGGCAACAATTAGCCACTGGACAAGAAACTGTTCTGGTATTGACTGCTTGATAGTATGCTGTATAAACTCGACATGCAGGTTCCATAGGAAAGTGACCTCTGAACATTGGCAAAACAGGTTCCTGCTTTGTAGAAAACATCACCAGGCATTCTTCAGGACACAAGGAGAAGTGACTGATGGACTGTGACAGATTTCCTGCATCACTGAAAGGTATGCCAGAGACTTTGGGCCATAAAGGCTGAAGATGGTGCCCCAACGTTACAAAGGAACTTTGGGTGACTGTCCAGGCAGACAGGTGTCATCTCTGTCATTTTCTAGACTTTGGAAGTTGCTTGCACTTCCTGTTTATTTGCATAATAATATATCCTTCTGTGGTCTTTGATGTGGTTGAAGGTTTAATAATTATAGGTATAGTTCTTTTAGTTTAAAAGGTATATTAGGGATGAAACTTTAGACTAACAATATAAGGTAGATAATGGAATATTCTCTTTAATTTAGTGAATACAAATAGACTGGATACTGTGACTTTAATTCCTGCTTGAAAGCTGCTCTGTTGTAATTTTGCTATATGGAAATTGAAACCTTCCTTTCTAATTAGACAGAAAAGGGGAGATGTGGTGGAAATGCTCTCTGTATGCTGTAAATAAAGGACTGGTTTGGCCTACTTACAGCTCTGTAGAAGTGGGTGAAGAATCAGAGGACAGGTAGGTAGGCGAAGGGTGGAGTTAGTCAGTTGCCATCTGAACCCCAAAGGAGGAACATGTAAGAAGTACAGGTGAGCCATGGGCCTCGGACCATGTGGCATACTGATTAATGGAAATAGGTTGAATTAAGATGATAGAGCTATCTAGTAATGTGCTTAAGATATGGGCCAAACAGTATAAAGTATATAAGTGTCTGATTCATTTCTTTGGGGAACAAAAGCCACCACGGACCAGGTTCCAAACCTCCAGGCCCAAACAGGCTCGGGGAAACTTTCTACAACATGGATATATACACACAGCCTTTGTGGTAAGTGACAAGATTGTGAATTTCTGAAATAAATGTGTACATGTATATGTACATACAAACATCATGCATACATATTTGCACACAGACATTGTGCAAGCATATGCAAACACACAAACATTGTGCATGTACACCCAAATATTGTTTGTGTGTGTGTGCATGTGTGTGTGTGTCTGTGTGTGTATACACACAAACATGGTAAGTGAGGACAGTGTGATTTTCCAAAGTGTGATTCAGCTGTTTATGATGGAATGGTATAGTGGGATTGGGTTCTATAACATTGTGAATAATTGTCCTGTCTACAACTTTAATAAAAACGTGGATTGGCTGAAGGTAGACAGGAAGTGTGGGTAGAGATACCAGACTGAGAAAATCTCAGAGCAGAGCAAAGCCATCGGACAGATGCGGGAGATGCAGAGGAAATGCTGCTGAGAAAAAGGTACCAAGCCATATGGCTGAACAGGATCAGACAGATGGGTTAGTTTAAGGGTAAAGAGTTAGCAAGGTATATGCCTGGGACCTAGGTCAATCAGCATAAAATAAGTGTCTGTGTGAGTCTGTAGGACTGCATGTGTTTCTGTGGTTCTGTGGGTCCTAACCTTGAGGCTAGAAAGTCTGGGCCAGAAATTTAGTACAATAGAGTGCAGAATGAAGGAAAATGTGAAGCTGTGACGAGAGGCTATAAGCAGTAGATACAGAGACTTTAATGAAGCATTACATTTACAAATGTGCTCATGTTCCTCTGACAGCATCTGCTGTGGTACTTGCCTCACAGTAAGCATTCAGTCAATATTTGTAAAATGAATAAGAAAAATATACATAAACTTGATAAGCAACACATCTTTTTTCTTTCTGTGGAATTAGCTAAAAGACTTTCTACATACGTAGATGCAGCCATCTGTTTTATTAAGGGGAAAACAATTATGCATGTTTGACATAAATGTCTAAACTTTTCAGGATTTATAGAAATCATAAATTTAACATACTATGGACATATGAGTTGAACTTCCCAAGCTCAAGTTCTAATATTTTCTGTGCTTTAGGCAAGTTATTAAATCTATGTACCTAAGTTTCTCTTATTTTCTTTTCACTGAAGTAGTAACTAAGAGCAATAATGGTCATGGTCATACATAAACACATATAAAATATTTAGAATAGACTTCAACATGTGGAATACAGTATATAAATGCATCACCTTTATTATTAATTATTAATAGTTATTATTATTCAGAAATCCATTTTGAATAGTTTCATGGTCCCTCTAAAATCTGCATTTCCTTTTATTTAGCTAGGTATCATAATGCATGTTTGTAATTTTAGCACTTGAGAAGCTGAGACTGGAGCTTGAAGCTAGCCTGGACTCTAGAGTAAAACCCTGTATAAAAAAAATAAAAGCATTCAAATTTAACATGCACAAATTGTGTTTCTGCAAGGTGTCACTATTGTTATATGTCACTTCCTCTGCCTCCGTATGGTCAGTCAACTTAGAACCAGGTGCATGAATTGATCTTCCTTTTAAAGGTAGAAGTGTGTGGGGAATTCAGTTATTAGTGAATAGCCACTGACTTCCAAACGACTGTTGGTTTGCAAATAGTGTTTTAAAGACATCTCATTTAATTGCTCTTAACAACAAGCAAGAAATAGAAATCAGAAAAGTGAAATAAATATCTTACTCAGGGGCTAGAAGGATGGCTTGGCAGTTAAGAGCACTTCCTGCTCTTCCAGAGGACCCGACCACATCAGGTGATTTAAAACCACCTGTATCTTCAGTTTCAAGGAACCCAAAACACTCTTTTATCATCTTCAGGTATGCAAACACATGTGGCATGAATGTGTATGCACACACACACACACACCCACACACACACACACACACACACACACTGAAGTAAAACAAAACCCCCTTCTCTAACAGTCTTTGCTTGAAGTTACACAGCTTGAAAGTCATGAAGGGACAGTTAAAGGCAGGCTCTTTATCTTCCAAGCTCATGTGCTCCGTCAGGCTAGGCATGTCCTAATGTAAATTTTGTAAAACAGCTAGAGGTTTGCAGGATAAACTACTTTATCAGACTCCTGAGAATTCTAGTTTAGAATTTCTGTTGTATGCTGCTGCCTTTGTAAGTTTCAGGTGTCATCCCACATGGAACCTGGATTCTCCTCTTTACTTTCTTTCTGAGGTGTATCCCTTTGGCTCTAATGGCCTTCCTTGCCATTATAAGGAAACAACCACAGCCATAACCCTCCACTGAAACTGTGGAGAACTGCTTTTCATCAGGTCACTTGCAGGCAGCAGTGGTTGCCAACTTCCCATCAAAGCCTCATAAACCCTTTTATGAGACCTATAAAAACACTGCGGGCTCCTGTTAGGGGAGGAGAAGATAGCCACCAGACCCAGCTCATGTTGGTTTCTATTGCTTTGTTTCCATACATCAGAGTTTCTGGAAAGCCAAAGCAGGCCATGGTCAAATCATAATTCATCTTTCTGTTTCTTTACTCAACTTTCCAATCTTAGTAATACGCAGTAACATTTGGTTACTCTCAGAGCAATTTTGAGTAATACAGTCTTTAGTAAATATATATATATATATATATATATATATATATATATATATATGATGTTCTCAAAGACTAAGCTTTTTTTAATTTTTGGAAATTATGTCTTTGGTTCAGAGATGAAAGAATTTGGCCACAGAGTAGATTCTGATTTTTCCACCATAGGTGTTGAGAGGAGACCCTTTCTGACAATTTTTCATACTTCTCTAGTTCAATCAGGCTCAATGGCATCTATATTCCTGCTGTGGATTATTATGGTTGCCAAAAGGAAAGATAATAGCTTTGTGAAGTAAGTTAATAGATCTCCCTGACTTCCAAGGATCTCTCAACTAAATGCTTCATAGACTGATTCATTTCCTCTGCTTTGTTTGAAGAACCAGCTAATTTAAAATAAATCTACTTGGAAGGTGTTATGGTTTGATTGTGAAATGTCCTTCCACAAGGATCATGTGTTAAAGTTTTGGCTTCTATCTTCTGTTGCCATTGAGAAATGATTGTTATCTGGAGATTGATGACTCTATCAAGGGATTAATTGATTGATGAACTTGTAGTTACTTATTAGGAGAGTTGAGTATTACTGATATGACTTTGAAGGGAATATCTCTTCCCCATTCTCTCCCTCTCTGTTACTCTCTCCTTTTTCTCCCACTATCCCTTTTTTCCGACATATTTAAACCCCTCTTGCCTGTTATAGGATTTTTTTTCATATATGCTTTCCAGCATGAGGGATAGTTTTTCTCACACAAATGTTCTCAAAAAGATCAGAGGCCAGGCAATTATGAATTGAAGCTATGAGCCAGCATACATCATTTCTGTTTTAAGGTGTTTTCCTCAGTATTTTGTCATAGTAACGAAATTGATGAACACACTGGCTAGAGTTGTTATTTCTGATCTTACAGGTGTCTCAAACTCTGCTAATTATACTAAGCTGTGTTTTTGTTCTCAAATTTTTCATAATCTGATTGTAGCTTTACTGGGGCAGACAGCTGGCTCTATAACAACCACCTAGATATAGCTGAATTATTTCATGTTTAGATCCTTGTTAATGGGTGGTTTCCTAGTTGGAAGCATTATCTTAGAAACTGTCATTTCTTATAATATAGTCTGTTACAAATCTGCATTAGAAGTATAAAAATAAGAAAGGACAGTAGGACAGTTTGTTCCCTGATGTATTATGTTCCCGCCAGTGCTTCAATGTGGTGTCGGTGGGACAGCAGCCAAACAGCAATTGCTACCTCACAGCCTCTTATCTGTCTAGCTTGGTTATCTTATATCCAACTCTGAGTTCTCTTATTTATTTTCCTCTGTTCCAAACCTTGTCCTATTAACTCTTAGTCTTCCTTTTAATCTCAGCCTATGTTCTCAATGTAACATATGTGAGTTTCTGGCAGTTGTCATCATGTCTCTTCCCCCTTTGACAAACAGAGAGCTAACTCCTGCTGAAGAACTGTGGGCCAGAAATAATCTTTCCTCCTTTGAAATGCTTTCTGGCAGGGATATTTGTTCAGAGCAATCAAAAAAGTAACCAACACTGTGATGAAGATAGAAAGGGAATGAGCAGAGAGATGATTCGAAAACTTTTTGTCAAAGTAAGACAGTTTGGGATAGAAAAATGCACATATCATATATCCAGCTCAGTGGAGTCTCTTGCACTAAACCATTATATCAAGGTATGGAAAATCACCAGTACGCCAGTATGCTTTACTCTTCCTCTGGCAAGAATTAACTTATAGAGCTTTTCTTATATTCTTACTGCTATGCTTACCCATTAGTTTTATGTATTCTTAGGTGTTTTAAGTCAATTCCATGCTTATAAGACTTACTGATACTGTCAATGCATTTATTTCTTCAAATGATAGCAAGATTCTATTATTTAATATAAATTTTATTTGTACACAATGATAAGTTTTTATATTGTTTCCAGGTGAGAACTCTTAATAATATGTCAAAAAATTATAGAATTGTTATTGGGTGTCTCTAGTTTGTTCTCATGATTTTAAAATGTTGAAATATTATGTCTACACATTTGGTGGGTATCTCTAAGAGGAGTTTTCTTTCTTTAAAATATTGTTTATTCCCTTAGACAGACTAAGCCAATGATACCTTCTATCAATAAAAAATTCAAATATTTGTTAACCTCTGAGTAAAATAAAGGCATATCTTTTTTGTATACTTTATTATTATTATTATTATTATGAACAAAGAAGTCACACTTTCTATCCTTGTATATCCTTATTCAAGATCCCTTTCCCCTCTTAAAGAAGCTAGTTTGAAATTTATAAGTTCTGATCATTAAATGTTATTCTTTATTATGCTTAAACATAGCTACTACAACGTTATGCCTTAAGGTACTAATTGCTTTCTTCAAATAACATTGATTCTAGCTTAATTCTTCTGCTGCTGAGGATCTTGAAAGTGTTGGAAAACAGTGATGATGCTGTTGGAAAAAAATAACTTTTTCTGGTTTGGCCATTGCTTTTTCACTCTTGAGAATTATGTGAACATAATGACCCTGAACCCACTAACCTGTTGCCATCCTTTTGGAATGTTAGTGATTGTTAGTTTTATTTTCTAAGAAAAATTAGAAAACAGGCTGAAAATCATCAATATTTATTTCTTAAAATGAAAAAAGTACACACCTTGAACATTTTTATTACATTGTTTTCTTAAGGCTTTTAAAATTAATTCAGAATTTTCTGGAATGTTAAAAGTCATTAAGTGAAATAGCATTCAAAACTGAGCAATCTACTTCTATAGAAATAATTAATCTAGTGTACAATACAACACAACTATTTTCTCTTGCACCAAATATTCTCTGTGAATATTACTTACCTTAGTATTTTTGAGAACTGGCACAACTTGCTATATAGTTCAGGTAGTCCTCAAAACCACAAAGATCCACCTGCCTCTGCCTCTTGAATGCTGGAGTCAAAATCATTTATCACCAAGTTCAGACATTTTAGTAATTTTTATTAATACATTTGTTATCATTTACTGATCTGAACTTTTACCTCTTTATTAAACACTTTGAATATCTATTGACCAAATGCCATATGAATTTTTTAGTTCTTGTCAAGGAGCATGAGATTAATGACCAAAGATGTCTCTAAAAACTCCAAATATATTAAAAATATGATAATAGTGATAAAGTGGATGATCACAGACATGCTTACATAAAAGTACCCAACACAAATCAGGGATTTTTTTTTTTATTTTAAGGAAATGTACAAGACTCCTAGAGCTAATGCCAGAAAAATGGGTTATTTTATTTTAGAGAGTCTGAAAATGGCCAGGGACAGTAACAGATTTTATAACAAAAGGGTCTTTAAGACTACAAGTAACACAACTGCCTTGGGGTAATCAAAACAGAGAGCAAAGAAAGCAGAAAAATATGGGAAGTCCACATAGTAGAAGGGAAGACTGAAAACCCAGGCTCTTCAGTTCAAAGCACACTTATAGTAGGATCTAAACAGTGACTTTAATTCAAACCTAGCTATCAACATAAGAATTAGATGCAACAACTATCCCATTTCTATAGCATTTGCTAAAGTTAAGAATCAGGTCAGTCTATACTGGGTTATACATTCATTGCTTGACTAGGAAATAGTTCCTGATAAAGTCCCTCAAGAAATGTAATTTCCCAAAAGAAAACCAAAGTTCTATTAAAGAGGAGAACATGAGCTGGACAGTCAACTCAGTGGCTAAGAGCAGTCACTTGCTCCTGCAGAGAATCTAGATCATTTCCAGCACCCACATGGCAGCTCACATCTGGTGAGCTGGGTCCAGAGGATACGGCACCCATCTGGTTTTCTACATGTGTGCTGGAAATCTGAACTTCAGTCTCTACATGTGCATAGCAAGTACTTTTCCCCTTGAGCAATCTCTTTGGCCCTATGAATAGGCTTTCAATTACTGGATGTTAAATGAATTTTGTGATGTGACCCTAAAATATGACTTCCAATATGAATTCTGTGAGCAAGAACAGAAATTCATTTAAAAGGAGGAGCTTGAAGTAGAATAAAGTGGCACCTTATTGCTTCTAGTGACTTGGAAGATGGTTTCCAGTTGTTCTAATAGGAAAAAATTTAGGAGAGAAATGTTTTTCTTTACTCATTTCTCAACTTGCTAATGGAACTCCTTACTAGTAGAAGTGGAATGTATTTCTGAAAAATTAAAGAAAATCAGAATAATTAAAACTGTAGTATTGGAACAAAAATAAATATGCAGATTAATTGGATTGAACTTCAGAACCAGAAATTAAAAAAATAATTATGGTCAAATGACTGTTGACAAGAATACAATGAGTCTTCATAGAAAATCATCTTTTTAAAAAATTAAATATATTTTTTACTTGGGTTGATTTTATATCCTGTGTCTATTAGAATGTTATCAGAGTTTAAGGTTAAAAAAACATGTTGATGCTTGGAAGTTTCAATAAACATGAAAAACACATTGGGAAAGAATGAAATACGTCTTTCTCTTCGCGTTGCTGACTTTAGTTATATTTTAGTTTAGTTATATGACTGCTCCCATATATTTTCTAAGTATATAGCTAAATAAGCATAAAACCTCCTTAACACAAGAAAAATTAGTAAAATGTTTAGATAAAAGAGTGGCCTGATTACTCAGGGTATATACTAAAACTCACAGTGACCACATATAGCCAATCTCATAGAAGTGCATATTTATCTTTAATAAATCAATTAAGGTGAACATTTTATCATTGAATGAGCAGCATTTTATCAGCCAATATATAGTTAATACTGAATGGTCACAGAGCTTTTGAAAACTTATTTTTCCCGACTTTTTCATATAAGTCAACTTCAGACCTCAAATATTTAGTTAAGTTTACTAGTATTGATAGATTTATTTCATACTAATAATACTTTCTGAGCTTGGTTTTCAAAACTCTTTTGCATATAAAGAAAATTTTCTAGAAGTGGCACCCAACTTGCATAGCTGTTTCATGCTAAAGGATCCCTGTCTAACAATAATCATGTCCTTGTATTACCATTGGGCACGGAGCTTTCTGTGTTCAGCATTGATTTGGGTCTATAAAATTGAGAATGCCAAGTTTGTCACTAAATCTTCAAAGTCCAGGAGAGAGAATGGAGTCTGAAGTTATTTTTGTAAGAACTGAACTTTTTATAAATATTGGAAACTAGCCATAGCAAGGCAAGGGTGGATGGAAAGGAAAGCCATGCCCCGTTCAGTTAGAAGTGATATTAACTTTCCTGTTAAGTGTTTCACTTCAAAGACCTAAATATGTATAGTGTTAAGCTGCCTGAGAAAACAGAGCTGGGTAGAGGGTGAATAACTGAATGATGCCTTTCCTCCAAAAATATGCCTATTTGGCCCGAGAAGACTCATTTATCCACTGTTCTTTGGCTTCCTTCAAACCCAGCTCTTTAATGTCAGTCAAATTTTCCAGGTGATGAGCTCAGACTTGACCCTGTACTGATTTTGCACACTTTGGTTGTTTGGCTGGGGTCCTCTCCTTCAGCTCAGCAGGCTGCCACTGAAGTGAAGGGGGAGACTGTCTTCTAGGATTTTGCATTGGGAATTACCTTCAGCTTTCAAAGCATTTCAACCCATCTACATGTCAGGTCGTCAGTGCATGAAACAAGAGAACCTTGCATTACCACCTTGCTCCTCAATAAAAGCCTTCTTGTTTTGCATTTTTTTCTTACTGATCTTATTGCCTTGTGCTGTGTGTTGAACTGTGTATGCCCATAAAGACAGTAAAACCTTAATTTTTATACCTCTAAAGTGTGGAAAAATAGCCCTTACTGTAGTTGAATGTCTCCTGATTGAAAGTAATATTTTTATAGATGCACTTACTAAGCATAAAGTCATAGAAGAGAAGAGTTATGCCCTCAATCTACTGTGACTACATGTTTATGGAGAAAAGGAAATTTAGCCACAGACAAACACATCAAGGTCTTCATGCAATCTTCAAAAGGAACATGCCCTGCCAAACTCTTGATCTTTGATTTCCAGCCTTCATAATTATGACACAATAAACTTTTTTGTTTAAGCCACTTGGTTTATAGTATTTGATTACAGTAGTATTAAACTAAGTCACCCAGTTTCCTCCCATAACTTATGGTTGTAATGTTTCATAAAGGTAAATTGACATATTGTACCCTTGAACAGACAAGGCTTCTTTCTAGATTGCTTTTTGTTGGGCTCTTCTGTTAAAAACTGCTTCATTTAATCAAATCCTTCATTTAATCAAATCAAATACTCAGACTCAGTACCAACTAGCTTAGTGGCATACTAGCAAGTTTTTTCGAAGCCACCAATAAACCACAAGAGTTCATGCCAAGATCAATGGATTATGTTAAAAAGACTTTTGGCACAGTGTTGAAATTATGTCCAGCCACCAGACTATTGCTGCAAGTGATTTTTGTAGCCAGGACCTCTTATATAACCATCAAGTCTGGAACTACATCCTGTAATATCCAAAAGTGACTTTAGGGAAAATCAGGGTAATTTAAGATGAGGTTAAGCAAAGCTTTTTTTGGGGACAGTTAGGTGACAGGCTTACAACCTTCCATACTCTAAGTATACAAACTAAGGAAGTTGTCTATTTAGTAAAGATGTTCAAATATTTGTTATATTTGCTGTAGAAGACACAAAACTAAATTTTTGAATAGCAAGCTCTTCTAAATGCCTGATTTATTAAATAGTTATTGAAAATAAGACTAATGCTTGTTTACTTGGTTGTTTATTACTAATACCATTCTTCATCATCTTTTTCTTCAGAATTGCCATTATAAGGAATGCTTTTCTGTTTTAAAGGACTTTGTAAGAATCCTTAAAGAGATATGAGATAGTTACATTAAAAAAGATGCAATTTTTTAAGGAATAAATAATTTATTTGGGCTAAAAGTAAAAAAAAAAAGTAAGATGAATAGTTTCTTAGGAACAACACCCAGGCAGGGGTGGCCTCTAGCTTACATACACACACACACAGACACACAGACACAGTCACATACTCACACAGTCACATACACATTGGCACTCACATACGTATACATATAAATGATTTTTCAGTCACTTGACCTCATATTCAAATTTCCTCACATTTACTGTTGCTTAGACAATTATATAAAACTACAAGCATCACTGTACTACGCATATATTGTATTATAAGTGACAAGAGCTAATGCTTATCAAGTGTTTTCTGAGTGCCAGTATCTTAATTTATTTATCAACATCTATTACTATATATAAAAAACATATCTGTGTTGGAATTTCTTAAAAAAATACAGCATTGAGGATATCTTAAAGGGAGAAACTTGATAAACACAGCTTCAAATTTAACAGTAATTGTAGTTAGCTTGTTTCTATGTAGGCATTTTAAATAATGGAAATAACTGTTCTCTGTGTCTCTTTTCTTTAAAATACATGGAATGTAAAAAACAAAATCTAAGGCATCTCAAGCCAGGTTAGGCTCAGCTACAGATGAGGAAAGTACACTAGGTCACAGTTTATGCCCATGAATGCACTATGGCCACCACAAATTCCTGCTAAGCAACTCTTCTACAGTCAAACCGAAAGTTTTGTTTGTTTGTTTTGTGTGTGTATGTTTTAAATCATTTTATTCACCCATTGTCTTTCAATGAAATAAGAATGCTTTTGTTTAAAGTCCACTAATGAGTGAGTATATCCCCTGCTTATCATTCTGGGTTGGTGATACCTTGCTTAGGAGGATATTCTCCAAATCCACCCATTTGCCTCCAAATTTTAGGATATCATTTTTCCTTACTGCTGAGTAGTACTCCATTGTGTAGATGTACCACAATTTGTTAATCCAGTCCTCAGTTGAGGGGCATCTAGGTTGTTTTCAGATTCTTGCTATTACTAATAATGCTGCTATGAACATATTTGAGCTAGTGAAAGATGTAATTTCAATATACTTTCATGTCATTGAATTTGATGGGCTATAAATATAAAATAAACACACACACATTCCAAGGTGAAGGAAAATTGATGAAGGTGTTTGTGGGGAGGGAGGAATGTAAGCTCTGAATAAAGTGAAAAAACAGGTCGTCTTTTGAGCTTTTCTGAATGTAACAGACTCAGATTTGTGATGATGAATGTAGTCAACTCTGAATTAAATATTTCTTCAAGACATTAACTCCTTAAAGTGTCATAATTGCAAATACTTTTCTACATGAGTGTAGAAAGGAAAATATCAAGCAATAACACTTTGCAACCTGACCTTGAAAATTCATACCTTTGCATATAAGATGCAATATTTTATTTTTAATAAGCCTCCCCTAATTTTTAGCTGTTCTATCATCAACATAAAAGTCCAAGGATCAAGTTATTATGCAACTAAAATCTATTTGTCATACAAGGTATGGATTATCCTGTGACATAATTTTCAGTAAGCTTGTGAAGTTAAAATAAGTTAACATTGTCTAATGAACATTCATATTTGTCTACCCACAAGACTAGTACCATAAATTATTCTTATACTCAGGTAGTTTATATTACCTTCAGCCCATGAAATAAAACCTGTAGTATCAGTAAAAAGAGCCAAACCTTTAGGTCCATTAAGATTTAAGAGGAGGGTATTCACATCTCTATTTGGAGGAAGTGAATATACAGGCTTAGAATCTTCCAAACCTGTGGGACAAGGAGATGATGCATGCTCTTATCCTAAAAGGGAGAAATAGGTAAGCAAAATTTTGCTTCTGCTAACTAAGTCCAAATATGGTCGACTGTAAAGCTACAGAATAATCCTCATGTTATCATGTCTCACTTCCTGGACACAACGGAAAAGGATATGGATTATCTAAAGTCTCAAACCTTATTGTTTGACAGGAACATCCAGTACAGGAATTCTTGTGGGCTGGAGTCTTGTGCTCGCATCCTTCCCAGGCTAAAACTGCACAGTTATTCTACATGTCTGAGTCCATGGTGGAAGCCTTACTTTTCTAATTCTTTAAGGACTCAAATGGATTTGTGCCTTGGCTGTCCTCTATATTCTTTGAGTCTGGGCAGAAAGTGATGAGCCTCCAGAACTCATGCACTCAGTGCATCTACACAGATCACAGATGTGGATGCATCCTAGGCTTATAGCTTGTGCCTTCTGGAACAGTAGGCAGAACTGTATCATGGGACACTTTGAGACTTGCTTGAGGTGCTAAGAAGCACTGCACTGGATTGCAGGGAGCAGACACTTGATGTGATGAGGAGCAAATGAACAATGGTCCCGCACTGCACTTCTGGAAACCTCGGTACCATGACCTTGAAGAACATATCAATTAATTGTACAGCACCAAATATTCAGTCCTGAAAATATGCATGCAAGTAACATTATACAGTTCAAACATAGAAATATGTATGTATACACATACACATGTATATGCATGCAATAGCACTTAGTGAAAAAAGAAAAAAAAGAGGACTTCAATTTAAAGAAGAATAGGAAGAACTATATAGGAGTGATTGGAAGGTGAGGCAGAAATATTGTAATTGTGTTAGTATCTCAGAATATAAAAATGTCTTTGCTCTGTGCCTGTGGTCCAAGAGGCAACCTCTGAATTGCTTTATCAGGCAGTCTCATTCTTTCCTCCAAGATTATGTTGCTTTTGTTGCTTCATCCAAAGTTGGCCACACTCTTAATTTTATTCTCTAACCAAACCTCATTTTCATTCTTCAAAAGATCAGGCTTAGTACTTTCCAGATTTTTTCCTCTATTACATTTTTACTATAAATTATATCTTAAAATCATTTCCCCCTTTTGCATTTTACTACATACAGTTAAAGGAAGGCACACATCAGTTTCAATGCTTTGCTGAATAGACTTTTCTTCAGCTCTGTATCTCAGATTTGGCTCTTAAATTCTGCCTGATAAAGTTCATGGGCTTGGAAGCATTTCAGCAGAGAGCTTTGTGATACCCCTGGAAACGAGGATGGCCTCTTTAAGTTTTTAATGCATTCTTAATTCCAGTTGCAGTTTTATCTGAATGGTTTTGATTACTGCTAGTCCCACTGGCATTTTGATCATGATCTTTAAGTTTAAGTAATTTCAGGATATTTTCATAATATCTCTATTTCTTTCTTCTTTGGACTCTTCCCAGAATGGTCCTTCATAAGATATGCATGACAATAATGCTTGTATCTTTGTAGTAGTATACTCCTTCAATTCTTCTGGCTTTTTCAATTTGCTTATACTGAGTCAACTTTGGTCTCCACCCAACCAAAGAAATGCTCCAAACCTCTGTTTTGCAACTTGAAATACTTACTCTCTTTTTAGAAAGTGGACAATAGTCAATTCATACTAATCTAATACTGGGTTCATTACATCATTATACTACAAAATGAGTGTCTTTTTCCACACCTGCTCTTGAGACTTCTGTCCACATAGATTGGAAAAGGGAGGTAACTCTCAAGTTCACTATATATCTTTATGATAATACTCGGTACCTCACATTTAGGAGACTGCCAGAACTTTTCTCTTACTTCTGAGTCTAGAAGTTATGTGGGATGGTGGGAATAAGTACAGAGGAGAATCAGTGTTGTCTTTCATGTTAACACTGTAGGTGAAGCCATTAGACTGTTCATAATCAGCACAAGATTAAACTTCTCAGATTAACTAGTAGAAACCAATATCATTGTGGGAAAAGGTCTCATTATATTAACTCCTCTCTTCTATTACTGGAGAGAAGTGATGAATTTTGTTTGTGTGGGAAGTTTGCTCAATAACAAATAACTATAGAATTTAGGGGATGATAGTCTCTGTCTTAAAAAGATATTTCTTATATATTCCATTTGCAAGTTACATAATCATCTTCTTTCTAAATGCCCTTATGTCAACAGTAAACACTTTGTGAGGCCACTAGATTTATTTTGTTGCAGTTGTAAATCAGTTATTTGTAGAATGAAATTCTACATCTTGTTTACAGTATTTTCATCACTCTAGCTACAGGATAGGAACATTTCCTCCTAGGTACAACTAGAATCTCTTATGATACTTAAACTGGGAGCTGAAATACATAAACTGTCACATAGGATCATTTTGAAATAAGTAATCTCAAACTACACACACACACATATATATATATGTGTGTGTGTTTATATTGATGTGAATAAATATTTATCTACTAGGTAATAAAATGCAGATATAGAATGTAACTATGGAGCATACATGTATTATGCTTGCCACTATGCCCAATGTTTTATATAATTATAGCTAAAACATTGCCTTTTATTATTATTTTTACCTCCTATAGAACTAGGTGAATTGGCTTAGATAATCTTCAGTATTTCTAAATATTTTAATATTTTATCTCTAAAAGTAGTTCAATTAGAAAAAAGGGCAAAGATGATTACATTTCAGACTTTATCTGACTGGATGGTGGTCTTGTTGAGGTGGGGCTCAGCTATCTCCTGTAATGTGAGCTGTGGAGGAAATGATGGACATTTACACTAGATATGTTCCATGGTCATTACACTGACTTTTCCAATTGCGTAACTTTTTTTCTAAATCTAGAACAGAAGTCCTGATGTTACCTGTTGCACTACACAGTTGAGTTACCTTTATTCATATGGGATATGCTGTATATCTCACATTCAGGTAAATGTCATGCTTCTAAGCTCCATCCCCTCTTCTTCAAAAATGAAAACAAGCGGTCTGCATCATTTTGCTCAGGAATAAAGATCAGATTTGACTCAAGTGTCCCCAGTTATGGAGATTGAGTCTCTGATCTCTGGCACCTGTAATTGTCAAAATGGTAGAGTCAAAAAGATATGTCTTAACTTCTATATTGGTGAATCTGCTTTTATCTGGGAAAAAAAGTGTCTTTATGGATGCAATTAAGTTGAAGATTTTAACATGAGGTTATCCTGAAGTAAGAGCTTTCCCTGGACTGAATGCCATGTCTTTAGAACATAGAGGGGGATACAAATACTTAGAAGAGGTTAAAGATAGAGATGGAAGCTAGCATCAGAAAGCAATGAGCACAGAGACCTTGGATGCAAGAAGATTCAAGTCTGGATCCTCTTTACTGCCTGTTTGAGAAAATTTATTTCTGGAAATATTATTCATTTTAGACTTCTCTTCCCTACTACTGTGAATGGATTGGTTCTTACTGTTTTTTTTTTATATGTGTGTACTATGTGTTTTTACCACATCTCCCCATATTCCCTCCCCTCACTACTTTTCCATTCCATGTTCATGAGTTCATTATTTAAAACTACCAAGTCCATTTAGTTCTGCCAGTAAGTGTAGGGTACAAGGCCATCTACAGAGCACAGATGGACCCTCAGGGGCTGCATCCCACAAGAAAATGGCTCTCTCTCCCCTAGCAGCCATCCGTTATTGATAGTGCCTCAGCTAGGAGAGGTATTGCTTATAAAAAGAATATGGAAATTATATATGTCTTGTAGAAATCTTTGAGTGTGAGAAGGCAGCTAAAACAGAAGTTGGCACAGACAAAGAAGTGTGGCCCAAATGGCATCTATTTTTACTAGTATATTTTAACAAAATGGAAATTTTCTCATTTAATTTTATTTGTTTTATATTTCCCCAAGAATATGTTTCTTATAAGCAACTTTTTGGCAAGAGGTTATTCTAAAAATTCTATATGTAATAACACACTTAAGAATTTTTGTTAGGTGTTTATTTGGAAAAGATGTACAATTGTGATCTGATGAAGTGGGACATCAAGAAAGGTAATGCACTATAGTTCAGTAATGGTAATGGTTTTTCTTCTTATATCTTCAATAAACAGGAATGTGTTATTTCTATACAGAAAAGGAATCAACCTTTTTTTTTTTTTTTAATCTCGGAGGACTATGTAGAATTGGAGATTCTCTAAGCTCTTCAATATACCTTGTTCTGGGCAGCTTTAAGCAGGGCTTTACTCAAAGGATAAAAGACCTCTTTGACTTACAGTTTTGTTTTGATTTTTTGGGGGGACAATAAGATATATTTACTTAGATGAAGATTTAAAGATTAGATTATCACTAACCTTTTCGGTTAGGACATCTATTTTAGCACATCTGAGATCTTTTGTAGTTCTGTGGAGATATTTACTTACAAATACCTAGAAAACATGGTGAAGTATTAAATTTTCCTCATTTATCTGAAGACCATAGGTAATGCTTGTGAAATCATATTAAAGTAGCATCATGAGAAACAGCCTAGAATTTAGAACCTTTGAATTGTCTACTTGTGCAAATTGGTAAAGCAGGGACCTGAATATATGTTATTTTTCTTCTAAAATACATATTTGGTTAAAATACAATATAAGTTTCCCTTCCTCTTTTACTTCCAGCTCCTATCACCTACCTCCTTTCCAATCCCTCCCAGGCTTTCTCAAATTGATAGCCTCTGTTTCCTCCTCTTTATGATCATTTTTGAAACTGTATTTTAATCATAATTCTTTATTTATCTTTCTCTCTTCTATATATCTGTCCTCATATATCTATTCCTTCCCACACTCATTCAAAATTATGACCTCTTTTTTACTATTATTGCATAATATTTATATTGTGTATACACAATATATATTTCCAAATATAATCTGTTAAGTAAATATAGTGCTATATGTATGTATGTTTTCATAAATGACTATTTAGCACTGGACAACCAATCGGTATGCCATTTGATAACTCTCTGTGTGTGCATAGGCATACATATGTGTATTATGTGTAAATGCACACACATATATGTATATTTCTGAGTCTGTTTTTATTGTTTTGTATATGGCTTCAAAGCTGATCACTCTGCATTGGAAACCACTTTGAGAACTTATCCTTTGGCAAGACTTATTCTCCTTCAGTTGCCTGTAGTTCTTGGTTTAGGGTGGGATAACATGAAAGTTTTCCTTTACTAAATCAGTAGGCCAATTGATGTTGTCATTGTCAAGAAAACCTTAGGTTGTCACTGATGGAAACTGCTGAAGCAGAGAGTTGAAATTTATTTTGTAATTTTAAAAACTTCAATGTTTTTATTAATCTTCCCTTTCTTTCCTCTGCTCATGCCTGTAATTCATGTTCACTATCCATTTTTGAGACAGTCTCAGAGTAAAAGTTCTGGTTCTCTGGCTCTTATGATAAGAATTAGCACATACTAAACACTTTCCAAGAGCCAAGGAATTAGGTAATTTGTTTAAGACAGCACAGGTATTATTAACATCTGTTAATGTTTACTAAAACTGGCTATTAATGATGAAGTTGTTGTATGAAGCCAAGCAGTGTAGGACAATGTCTGCAATTACCTAAAATGACCCAGATAGTACACGTTCTCCGTGTCAACTGGTTTCTCACTAAAGGCATGAGATTCTTTTCATAGGCACATGCTTGATTAAGCTACAGTTTTTCTTGAGCTTCTCTGACATAATAATATCAATATCATCCAGAAAATCCCAGCATTTAGAAAAGAAGTAAGAAATATTTGTATTTGTTATTAATTTCTGCATAAAAAAATTTCAGAAAACTTCGAGACTTAAGGTAGCATATATCTAAGATTTAAAGAAATTTTAGGTGTGGATTGCCAACGCAAACCTGGGTTCTCTGCTTCAGCTGCTCTCTCTTTTTTAATCTTCCTTTCTTTTTTAAACATAACCACTATTGTTTTCTGTTCCTCCTCTCTTCCCAGTCATCCCCCAACTTTCCTCCACCCCATTCCCATCTACTTCTTAGAGAGGGTACAGACTTCCTTACCCTCTTTGGTGTATCCAATTGAGGCAGGAGCAAGTTCGTCCCTCCTATATTGAGGTTGAGCAAAGGCATTCCTCTGTAGAAAATGGGCTACAAAAAGGAATAAATGCAATATCACTCTTGGGCATATATCCAAAAGATGCACATTTTTACCACAAGGACATTTGCTCAGATGCTTTTTTATTATTATGAATAAAGTCATATTTTTTTTATCCATGTATCTCCTTGCTCAGACTCCCTTCCGCTCCCCACCCCTTCCAGTTATTCAGTCTTCTCTCCATCACTTTATCTCCTCCCCAGCAAGGACAAGAGGTCCCAAAGTCCCAAGGTGTCTTAGTTCAGCATCCAGCCAGGAAGATCCGCTTTCTTCACCCCAACTTCAAGACTGGGTGAGGTGTTCCTCTGGAAGAAATGGGCTCCAAGGTGCCAGTCCCAGGTGTTTCAGATCCAAAGGTGTGATTTGCAGCTTGGACATGCTTAGCTTTTTTTTTTTTTTTTTTTTAAGTCCACTAATGAGTGAGTAAATCCCTTGCTTATCTTTCTGGGTTTGTGATACCTTGCTCAGGAGGATTTCGCCAAGGATCCAGCAATACCACTTTTAGGCATATACCCTAAAGATGCACATTCACATTCCAAAAGCTTCAGCTCAACTTTGTTCATAGCAGCATTATTCATAATAGCAATAACATGGAAACGACCTAGATGCTCCTCAACTGAAGAATGAATTAACAAACTGTAGTACATTTACACAATTGATTACTATTCAACAGTAAGAAAAATGATATCCTAAAATTTTCAGGCAAATGGATGGATTTGGAGAATATTCTCCTGAGCTTGATATCACAAAACCAGAAAGATAAACAGGGAATTTACTCACTTATTAGTGGACTTTAAACAAACAGAAAACAAAGCACACCCAAGCTTTGAATCACAACCACTAAACAGCATGGGATCTGAAGCACCTTGGACCAGCACCTTGGAGCCAATTTCTTCTAGAGAAACACCTGACCCAGTCTTGATATTAGGATGAGGAAATCGGACTTGCCAGGAGTTGAACTAAGCCATTTTGGGACCTTGGGACCTCCTGCCCTTGCTGGGGAGGAGATAAGGAGATGGGGAGAAGAGAAGAGAGAGTGACTGGGAGGGTCGGGAGGAGAAAGGGAGTTTGAACTAGGGGATACATGGCTAAAATTGAGACAAAAAAAATAATCCAGTCCCACAAACTGCTCTCACTGTTAAGCTGTCATCCAAGTTCAGAGATCCTAGTTCGGTTCCTTAGAGGTTCCCCAGCTGCCATTTCAGTGTCAGCGAGCTCCCAATAGAGTGGGTCAGCTGTCTCTATGGGTTTTGCCATTGTGATCTTGACCCTTTTGCTTATTTACTCTGTCCTCCCTCTCTTTCCTGGACTGGGAGCTTGACTCAGTATTTAATTGTGGACCCCTGCATCTGCTTCCATCAGCTACTGGTTCTATAACAACAATTAGGTTGGTTATCAATTTGATTACAGGGAAAGGTCAGTTTGAACATCCTCTCCATTATTGCTTGGAGCTTTAGCTGGGATCATTTTTTGTGGGTTCTTGGGTATTTTCCCAGCACCAGTTTTTTTTCGTAACCACACAATGGTTCGCTTTATCAAGGTATCTCTTTCATTGTTCTCCTCTGTCCCTCTCTCAATGCGACCATCTCACGCTCTCATTTTCCTTCCCCTCTTCCCCTTGCACCCACCCTGCTATGGTCTCAATTTACTTAGGAGATCTTCTCTATTTCTCCTTCCCAAAGGGTCCATGGATGTAGTCTCTAGTAGGTTTCTTCTTGTTAGCTAGTTGCTCAGGGGTGGTTGATTGCTCGATTCTGTTCATAGCAACATTATTTGAAATAGCCAGAACCTGGAAACAAGCTAGATGTCTCTCAACTTAAAAATGAATTTAAAATATTGGTACACTTACACAATGGAGTACTACTCAGCAGTAAAAAGAAAATGACATAAATTTTCAGGTAAATGGGCAGAACTAGAAAAAGAATCATCCTGAGTGAGGTAACACAAACCCAGAAAACTAAACCTGTTATGTCTTCACTCCTAAGTGGATTTTAGGCATAAAGAGATGTACATTTTTGAAGATTCAGTGACGGTTGACCTTTTTTGTTTTGATGACCTTACCTATTTGAGGCTTTGGCTGACATTTTACTTTCTTAGTAGTTACTTAAGAATTTCATATAATTTATTTTGCTCATTGTTATCTTTCTTCAGGGGCTTTTTCTAGATCTACTCTTTCCTTCTCAACCTAGTTTTCTATCCTTTTATTTCTTTTAAAAGCAGAAATTTCAATTTGCACTGCCCATATACTCTTGGATGAGTGGCCTTTACTGAACAGTGGGCAACCTGGACAGAAGCTACACTCTTATTAAGGAAAACTGACACTCTGCTTTTTAACAGATAGCAATTGCCAGTGGCTTCTCTCTGGGGCTTGACTCTATGCCCGTCTCCCCTCTCCAGCTGGAATTTTGTCTGATGGGAGATTACACGGGTCTGTAAATTCATATGTGCAACTGCACTGATGTATCCAGAAAATGCTTTCTTTATAAGAGCCACTTCTGGCTCTTACATTTTTTTTGTCTCTTCTTTTGCAATGATCTTTGAACCTTGGCAGCAGACAGTTTAATGCAGATGTCATTTCTAAGGCTGCACATTCCACAGTTTATTATTTTCTGCACCTGGACCAGTTATGGATCTGTGCTAATCAATATCCTCTGAAGAAAGAAGACTCTCTGATGAGGGTTGACAGCTGTACCAATCCATGGGTTTAATACTATGTTCATATATCAGAATAGTAGAAAGAGGTCCTCCCCTATGGCCTATGACATCTTTAGCCATGGGTTTTGAGTCCTATGACTAATTTTTATTAGACTTTCTATGTCATTATTGATACGTCCTAAGAGTTCATTGTACATTTGGGAAAATAATCCTTAATCACATTGGGTGGGGGATGACTGTTGTGCTTTCCAGGCTATTAGCTTATCATTATTTCTCTGAAAGTATCTTTCATAGAGCATACCTATTTTAAGTAATTGTATTTCATCACTTTTTCACATGGACCAAATCTTGGATGTTATATTGTAAATTACCACTAAATTCTAGGAGATGGAGATTTATTAATGCCATGTTCCATTAGTTTGACAATTTTGAATTTTATGTTTATGCCTATAATCCATTTGAATTTATCAGTGGATTTTTAAAGAATACAAAATTTTTGTCCAGGTCAAGTTTTAATAAATTTGGATATGAAAGTTTTTTTTTTTCTAGCAGCATCAGTGTTATTTGTGATAGCAAGAACCTGGAAATAACCTAGATGTCCCTCAACTGAATAATGGATTAACAAACTGTGGTATATGTACACAATGGAGTACTACTCAGCAGTAAGAAAAAATGATATCCTAAAATTTGCAGGCAAATGGATGGATTTGGAGAATATCCTACTGAATGAGTTATCACAAACTAAGAAAGATAAGCAGAGGATGTACTCACTCATTAGTGGACTCTAAACAAACAAACAAGAAAAAAGCCAAGCATGCCCAAGCTGCAAACCACAACCACTGAACAGCTTGGGATCAGAAACACCCTGGACTGACACCTTGGATCCCACTTCACCTAGAGGAACACCCAACTCACTCTTGAGGGAGGGGGGAGAAAACTGCATCTGCCAGGAGTGGAGACTGAACTAAGCAATACTGGGGCAGTGGGACCATAGGACTGCCTGCAGCCTGTCCAGGTATGGGATGGGGATTTGTGGACAAGAAAGAATGACTTGATGTGGTGGGAGGAGGAAGGAACCTTGAATAAGAATATACAAGGTTAGAAAGTGTGACTTCTTTGTTCATAATAATAATAATAATAATAATAAAGGAAAAAAAGAAAAAAAGTTGGGTATGTTCTTCATCACCCTGTCTTGGGTCATTTGTCAAATATACGTTGACTATGCGCAGTGCATTTGCTTTTCTTTTTCCTTGCATTTTATTCTGCCCTGTTAGTTTGTTTTTGTACTAATTCCATACTCTTCTGATTATTCCAACTGTATATTAAGTTTTGAAGTCAGTCCTTCCAACTTCCTCAGCAATGTTTTTGTTATCCTGGCTTTTGCTTATTTATGTAAAACTTAGGACCATGTTTTGGATATGTAAAGGGCATTCATGAAGGAAATACTCAATTTTTAAATGTAGAATGAACGTATCATGAGAACAGCATATTGGAAGTTTCTCCTTGAAGTTCCTTGAGAACGATTACTCTGTTAGATTGGTATATTAGTCAGGGTAAGCAACAGTGGCAGCTATAGCAATTTTTAATGACTTATCCCCCACTTTCAATGATTAAGTTCAGTAAATATTTCTTTCTCACATCATGTTTATAGTACTAATTAACAAAATAGTGTTACCTCATAAATCATCCACTCCTCATGGTTTTTATAACAATATTGTGGACACCTAAAGCCTTTACTTGATTCCTTTTATGTGAGAATTATACAAAATTTTCTGTGCAGATTTATGCACAGTTTTGAAAGGTGGGCATCATAATTGTAGACATCATTTCTGTCTGCAATTCACCATTTGGGACTTGGTCCTAAAGCTCAAGTAGTGTGTCAAACAAGAAGAAAGATATCATCATAGATGAACATTTGCAATTCCCAGCATAAATTTTGAAATGTTTTGAAATTGACTTTTGGGGTGAAGTGGGTATTGTGAGCCATGTAGATCACATGGAAGAAGTTATTTAAAAAAGAACCTGTAGGGTCTAAGTCATAGATGAGTCTGAAGACTTAGTTTTAGTCTATGAAGTCTTCTCACCATTTAAAAAAGCTTCATTGCACTATATTAAGAACCAGGAGTCATTCTTAGTCAAATATTGTAGAACTGGAGTATAATTGATAGTAAATATAATTGGTGTGCTTTAAGTCTAACTGTTGGAGCTACATGGGTCCAATTGTTAAAAGCATGGACTAAAGCATGTAGATTGAATTTGGACCTTTGGGGTAAATGATGCGGCGTGTGAATACACAAAGGGAAGAGGAGAGAGGGGAAGAGGGGATGAAGAAAAGCAGGAAAGTAAGGAAGATATGAAAGAAGAAGAGTGAAGTCTGAAGAAAGAGTTCTGGGAAAGATTGTGTTCAATGATGGATACGGAAATCAAATGTCAGACAACCTGAATGATAAGATACAATCAGGCATAGGGGCACACTTTTAATCCAAGTATTTGGGAGACAGAAGCCTGTGCATCTCTGAATCCAAAGCTGATCTGGTTTACAAAGCAAATTCCAGAAGAGCTGGGGCTACATAGGAAAACCCTGTCAAAAGAAAGAATGCGGGGGGGGGAGAAGCAAAGTTTAGTAAAGAAATGTGCTTTTATCAGACCTGACATATTAACATTCTTTCTAGAATGACAAAGACATTTTTGTCCATATTAAATAGAAAATATATTACATTATTAAAAAGAAAATAAAGCAAACCTTTGTGACCATTTCCTCAAACATGCTGTCAAAATTGTTCTTGACTAATGGAAGGCATTTGCATTGGAAATATGACAAATCATACCACTTTTATCTATTGTATCAATACTTTGTAAAAACCAAATATTAATGCACAAAGGAAGAAATTAATTTTGGTACCTATAATGTGAGTTTTAAGATAAGAGACTAGGCTGTTAATGCCAAGCTCTCCTGCTCTGGTGGTTGATGCCCCTGTGCTGAATTTGCAGGAAGATAGAAATGACTGTCACATTTTTATTTCTCCAGAAGAATAAATAGGAAATGAGTTGCATGACAATTGCATATCTAGAAGATCTTCTATGCAGGAGAAAGGAAATGATTGCTAAGCAGATCCTGATTTGGGACATAATCAGAACCGGACAATTTCCATAGTTATTTATTATGAACATTCCCTTTGTTGTTTTTTAAATGGACATTTATAAAAAATTTGATGTTTTTGGCAGGGAGAAAATATAAAGAATGTGTTGTTATTTTAAAAAGTGTATAACAAGATGAAAAAATTTAATTCTTTGTTCCAGTTCTTTCTCTGTTTAAAGAAAGAGAGCACACTATTGAGCCTTAAGTATATTGTTAAACTGCTGCTCCCCATGGATCATGCATTATCCAACCAGAGATATGTTCTTTTGTATCTGTATTGAGAAAAATGTCACTCTTTTTTCTTTCTTCCTAGCTTTTAAACACTAAATTCAGCTTCTGTATTTTATAATGCACTGTATGTTATCCCACAAAAATATCCTGATCCTGTAAGAAGTCAGTAGTACTCCATGTATATGAAGACTACTTTGAAATACAGGAAAAGTATGAAGAATATGCTATCTCTGTTTCTTATACAACAGAGCCAAACTTAATGGAAGCTTTTGTTTCAGACACAGATGACTCAAGCACATTCTTGCTTATACATTTTCTTATCCCTGCTTTCCATTGACTGACACAACTCTGGTAAGGTTGCAATGATCTCTCCAAGCAGAAGAGTTGGTCCAAGGTATGCTATGCATCCTTGCAGCTGGCATCTTTCTTGTGTCTTTTGATTGGTCTCATGAAACTTTTAATCCCTTCTTCCCTTCTTTTTCCATGAACACATCCTTTCCTTCTCTCCCACAGCTAGCTAGGACACTGCAGTGTGCTGTGTCTCTAGACCTATGATTAAGAATCTTATGTGTTCACTTTGTCCCATACACAAGTAAGGCACATATGGAGTTTGTGGCCATCTCAAGTTAATTACCAAATAAAAACATTAAAATGTTATTAATGGTTATGATTAATTGCCTAATAGTATTCCATCATATAGAAAATCAAGTTGTGACACTATTTTAGTGGACATCATTAATACAGTTTGAGAAAGGTTGTTGTTCCCTTTGTATAGTATTAGTGATTCACAGTGTAAACTCACAACACATTTGAGCATTCTTGGCCTTAGACTGACTCTAAGACAAACTCTTCCCTCTTAGAGGACAGTGTATCTCACACTGTAAACTATCACTATTCTGAATACTATTGTGCAGCATATCCAGCTCCAAAGAGTCTACTTAGTTAAACAGTAGACTAAACAGTTTCAGTCACAGAGAACCTGTGAAAGTTGTGCACAGTTGATATGGGTCCTGCTACCCTTTGCTGGCTTCCTATACCACTTCCATTAACATCACCACAGGTCCCCCAGTAATCACTTCCTTCTCAAGGCTAGTGACTTTTGAAGAGTAATTTGGCCTTTCTTTTGCCTATGCCAGTAATAGTTGAACATCACATCAAGTAAAACTTACTCCTCCATCATACACATTCAGCAATAAGCCAGCTGTCCCTGAGTAAAGACATTGCTAGTTTAATTCTTTTATATCTTTGACGTCACTGTATAAGGTTTCCCTTTTCTTCATTCTACTTTTCTCTCATTGACCATATATTACTTTAATAGACCTTTTATTCCTGCCTTGCAATCTGAGGTCAGGTATGTTCTAGATGTCTTCTCAATAATCTTTCATGGGTTAGTACAAATAAGGACAATATTTAAAATCTCAGTGTTTATTTCTTACCATAAAATATCTTAGCTCATCCTAATACATTTTGTAATCATTCATGTGATATATATACATATATAATTATATATATTCAATCAACTCTAATGTGGTTGATGTATAATTAATATATATATAATTAATGTATATATTTTTAAATCAACTCTCTGCTTCATTACTAGCTATTGTTCTCACTGTACAGATGTCTCACTACACTCATTTTCTTTGGTGATTTTATGTTCTTGTAAGTTTTTGGAGTGAAATCTACAGTCCAGAAGTTCAGAGAACACAAGTTGTTCTTTTAGGATTTTGTGATTGGTGAATCAATGTGAGGACTTCCTTCTATTGCCAGCATCGGGAGTTATTTTTCCCTGGTTGCATTAAGGAACACATAGGGCTTGTGTCACAGAGCGTATGATACTATGTTTATTTGTAGTTAATAGATAATACCTTCTAATTATAACAAGCTCTATGGTGCAGTTATGTAGAGTAGAATGGAAATATCATTTCTCTCCTTCCTCAAATATGTACATTCTCAGAATTAGAAAGTATGGTTCGTTGATATTTTTATCCTTTTTTTTTTTTTACTATGAATAAAGTCTCATTTTTTATCCATGTATCCCCTTGTTCAAACTCCCCTTTTCTGCCCCTCCCAGTCACTAAAGCACATTCTTACTGTACTTTTTATAACATTACTTTATTAACATTCATATCTACATATTTCCTTTTCTAAAAATAAGGAGTGCTCTGCTATTTAAATATAATTCTTAATTTTTGTTATTGTTTGCCACTGCTCTATTTTATCTTATGTTTTCCCATTTAACAGTGCCTCTCTGTATTTTGTGTACTATACATTCTTCTTTCATGATGTAGCTCATATATAAACTTTTCCTGAAAACATTCTTCTTAACTATTCACCTAGAGGAAAAGTTCTGCCTCAGAGTAAAGCTACATATTCTTTCCTCACAGCCCTTATTACAATGTAATGTAATTATGTGCTATTTATACCCTCTAGGAGACTGTGAACTCCTTAACTCATTTAGTAATTTTTCATGCACATAGTGGATACTTAATAAACACTTAAATGAATTAAGTTCATAAGATATTCAACATACCTTCCAAAATCTTAGTTTTCACTTAAGAGGATGTCTAGTGGTGGAAAGAATATGAAATTTTTGGCAAGAGAAATTGAAAATCAAACTTAAAACTAGCATATTGGGGTAATTCAATTAAATAGAAGGGAAAAAACTGAATTCAGTAATGGATGCAGCTCTTTGTCTCTTTTCTTTTTATCCTCTTCAACCTTCCCTTTCACCATATAGAAAAAGCAATAAGAAGAGGGTTCAACGCTCAAGTATGTGAAAGAGCTCAACTATAATAATCTGATAAAAATGTCAAACTTTCTAAGACTGGTTCTAACTATGATTTCTCAGATGTCATACTAAAAGTTTAGCTAACAAAACCCAAAAATAGACAGGTGGCATTACATTGTATTAAAATGCTTATATATAGTAATAGACACAAAAGTCAAAATGAAAAGACAGCTTCTCCAATAGAAGAAAACTTCTGTAAACCCTATGGCTTATAATAGCGAACAATGGCTCCAGTGAAGTAGCAAAAAACAATCCAAATAAAAAGTAGTCAAGGAATAATAGTTTAAATTTATCTTAAATAAAGATATATGTGGTGGTCAATATTTAATAGATACACAAGTGACCAATAGGCACTCAAAAAGCTGGAAACATTGCTATCCATTAATGAAACAGAAATGTATATCACAAGGAAATATCACCTTACATTTATTGTTAATAAGGCTATCACCAAAACTGAAATAAGTTTGGTAAGATATGAACTCATGAACACACTAAGATAAAATGTAAAATGATGTTGTCTCTATAAACAACATTATGTAACACCCTTGAAACACTAAACACAGAGCTATGGAACCCTTAAGCAGACTCTCATGTGCATATATTCAGAAAAATTAAAAATCACAGTCAATAAGCAGCATTTGCATTCCTATGTTCATTCAATTATTCCGAGGGTCAACATATTGAGATAGCTTCCCTGTATAAGTCACTGAACATAGCATACAGTAGAATGCTATTTTTCAGAGTATCTTCCTAAAAGATTTCTTTCCCCCACCCCTCATCATCACCTCAAAAATGTTTTCTGTCCTACAGATGATTTGTGGGATCCAGCAGACTTTTAACTCTCTGGATTGCTGGACTCATCAACCCTGTTTAATAGTACTTTTGAAGAGAAAGTACACAGTATGATTTTTGTGGATTATAGGTCTAAAAATATTTCTATTTTTGTGGGAATTAATATGAAGATTTTCATTTTTTTACTGTTCCAAAATTTTTTTGTTGTTGTTAAATAAAAGTATACCAGACTCTTAAGGGCTTAGCAGATACAATAAGTCAGTGTCTTTAAAAGTAACACTTAGAGCAAAGTAGTTAAAGTTTTGGCATACCTGGGCCACACTGGATAAAGAATTGTTTGGGACCACAAATTAAATACATGACAATTAGCATAAGCTGATGAACAATAATAAAATCTGTGTACAATTTTTAAAGACAATCACTATACAGATAAGAAAATATCCCTTGCATAACAACCCCAATACCATGGTACTTTCTCTTTTATTTAAAAGGGCTTTTTTTGCTTTTGTTTTTTGTCTTACATTGCAACCACAGATTTCCCTCCCTCTCCTCTTCCCATTCATCCTCCAGTTTCAGCCCACCTCCCATCCACTCCTCAGAGAGGATAAGACACCTATCTTATGGTGAGTCAACAAAGTCTGGCATATCAAGTTGAGGCAGGACCAAGCCCATCCCCCCTTGTATCAAGGCTCAGCAAGGTATTTCTCTATAGGGAATGGAGTTCAAAAAGCTCTCAAGGTGTTATTAAATATTTCAGTTTTAATATTATTTCACTGGGCTTCATGCTTGAAAATGTTCACAGATGTTGGTGGTGCCCAGAATCTATGCCAGGCATGAGGTTGAACTGAGGGATACTTATCTCTGGGAAGATGGAATTTATCTAATAAAGAATCATCACTTTTTATTTAGGTTGAATGTCAGATGGAAGTTCTAAGTATTTCATTTAAAAAATGGCATATAACATTGTGTTGACAGAAAATAAACCTGCAAATATACCAAAATATTATTTTTTCTGAGTAAACTTGACTTCTACTTTTAAATTATTATGTTAAAATTGAAAAGTGAAGCTACCTATATTCATTCTTCATAGGATTGTGTTTGGCCGATGGATTGAAATTCACAGAGTTGTTTGCTTTAATTTGGATCTGCTACAATTTGCATTTCTTTTTGAATGCTGGTGTAATTTGAACTATTGAATCAATGAGCTTATTTTCACCGAAGGCTTGTGTTTAGTTTTTAAATGAGAAGCTAAGTCCACTAAAAGCAAGAAATTTGTGTGTCATTTTTCATTATAAAGTTCTGGCAAAAATTGCTTTCAATACCATAAAAAGTAATAACAAGTTACCATGTCATGAATAAAACTCTTTTCAACATTTGGCCTTTTAGCCATCTTTCTTCTAGAAAAATCAATAATACAGCTGTGATATTACTATAGAAAAAGGATTTTCTGGAAGTAGACATGATTTAAACCCTCAGTTCTTCAGAAATTTACAATCTTGTTGATTGGCATGATTTTATGAATTTTTGATACTTTTGTGAATAAACTTTCCAGATATACTAGACATTGATACTTCAACAACTGCATAATCTTCTATTAATTTATGTTTTTTACTCAATATTGTAAGGACACTCCAGTAACTGTAGTCATTGAAAATGAATGAAGAAAATAGCTTTAACATTTTTACTGTACTGTAAAATCTCTTGGGTTTTTTTTTTTTTTGTGTGTGTGTGTTTGTTTTTCAATGGAACTAGAGAGACCATCTTTTAGTGACATCCTATGTGTGATCAACACATCTAATAAAAATGGCAGATTGAGGCAGATGTGGGGCATCAGAGCAGTTATCTGTCAACAAATCACAAATTATAAAAATAGTGGTTTTACTCTCCAAACTACATTTTACATACTTTTTCCAATTTATTTTTTATTTTTTGCCTGACTACAATCTGGTGAGACAAAATGGTTTTAGTAATAGCTCACATTTTTATAGACCCTTCTGTCTATACATTGTTTAATTAACTCTGCATAAGTAGATGACTTTAGGTTTTCTTTTTACTATTAAATATTCAATAATACAACTAATTTGTATGGTTGAGCTGTAACTTTTTAAAGTAAAATTTTTATTGAGAAGACTATTTTGTCTTTACAATACAATATTTTATATAGCAAACCTGGCAGCATGAGTTTGCATATAATGATGTTTCAAATTATAGTCTTTGAAAACTTGCACAGATTTCTGCAACTTAAGCTGAATGTCTTCAGCCTTGACAAAAAGAAAGTTTATCCACTTTTTATTCAACAATCTTTTTCATTTGTAACTTTTCTCTTTTGGAAAGTGTGTGTGTGTGTGTGTGTGTGTGTTTTTTTTAGACATTCTCACGGGCATGATGAGGTTAAAAAGTAATAGACAAGACTGAAAGCCCCTCTACTTCTTAGATGGGTATGTAGCCAAAATCAGATGCTCTATCATGAAGTGAACTCAGTGATGCACAAGGCTGTCTGAAGTCTGAAGACATACTTAATTATAAATTAGTGGGCTGGCAAGCAGGCTTAGTAGGAAAAATGCTCGCTTCCAAGTCCAACCACCTGAGTGTTATCCCTGGAACCACATAATGGAAGATAAGAACTGACTCTGCCAGTTGTCTTCTGACCTTGCCTGTATTCTAATAAATATATAGCTAAATGAATTTAAAAAGTATGACAATGAATTCAATAATATTGGTAGGTTAATACATAAATGATAATTACTATATTTCACATACCAAGTCATCATGAGTAAGATAACAATGATGATATTTAAGTTGTCTCTTCTTGGAAGGTATCATATCAGAAGCCATATATCATGGTGAAACTAAAGCCATACTTGTGTAAAAATAGTGAGACCATATGTATGCTTATTTTATGTGACATCATGACAGGACAATGTCATTTACAAAGTTCCTGCTCAAAACACCATAGAAACTGCTTATGATGTTTTACATAAGTTGGCTTCATGTTGGGCCATATTCACAACTGTGTTAGTCAGGGGTTCTATGGAAGAACAGAATTTCTAGAATATATATGAAATTAGAGTAGTTTATAGGCAGTGGTCCAGCTAATTCACCAATGGAAGGTCCAAGTATCCCGTAGTTTCTCATTCTACAAGGCTGGATGTCTCAGCTGGTCTTTAGTATATGCTAGAATCCCAAAGAATTATGCTTTAGTGCCAGTAAAGGAATAGACTCACAGCCAGAGAGAGCAAGCAAGCAGACAAAGAACACAAGCCTCCTTCTTCCATGTCCTGTACATAGGCTGCCAGCAGAGGTGTGGCCCAGATCAAAAGTTGTTCCTCTCACTTTAAAAGATTTGAATTAAAGGTTTATCTTCTTACTTAAAAAACAGGTCTTCCTACTTCAAATTATTGAATTAAGAAAAAAATCTCTTACAGGTGTACCCAGCCACTTAGGTTTTAGTTAACTCCAGAAGTAGTTAACAACCAAAAATAGCCATCACAATGACTGTCCTTAGCCTCCATGTGGCTCATAGGGGATGGGTTAGACATCATTAATTTAAAGCTCTTAATAGAAGAGCAAAAGCTGCAAGCCTACAATCAAATAAACCTACTCCCTTATGATTTTTTCATAAGCCCACAGAACTTCGTTTTTGAATTCACAATGAAAACCTAAACGCTGAGTAACATGATATATACACTAAAATCAATTAGTAACACTAGTTCTCAACACAATTACCTATATTAAAGTGAGGACTCCTTTGATCCAGTGTCTGTTAGATGTACAGGGATATTTTTTGTTTAGGGTGACTAGAAAACATTAACACTTTTTACAGTTAAGGTGAGCTGCTGCAAAGATGGACAAGGAATGGTTCACAGTAATCAAGCTCTCACCAATCTGTTTATTGATGTCTACTCACTGGGTTGTGTTTACCCCACTAATGAATGTTACTCATAAACACTATTTTGTCCTGTTTCCTCTCTTTCCTTTTAGCTTGCTTCTCTGGTTTGAGAACTCACTTCTCTATCCCTGCATGTGAATCACCTTACACTTAAAAATTCTTAAGCATCTCTAAAGACTTATTTTTGTCACAGAATCCATAGAATTTGTTCCCTGACTGCCAAAATGCTTTGCACCTCTCCCTCTTCCCCAAATGTCATCTGGTTATAGCTAGAAATACAGTCAATGCCCCTGTGCAACACTAATAGCATATTGCAATGTCTGACAGCTCAATATGGGTCTCCTTAAAGGGAAGAACTTTGCCTTTCTTATTGTAATATACCCACATTACCAGAGTAACTTGTATATTTTTTCTTTTTCATTATAGAAAAGCCAATTTAGGATTTAATGGAAGAGAAGAAACTATCAAAACCAACAAGAAGGTAGTCAATAATGGCAAGTCAGAAACAGGAAAACACAGAATGAAAGTTAGGAAGTAGAAAATTTGTACAAAAATCATGATTTTCATTGCAGTGGAGGTTAAGTAATTTGATTTCTACTTCAGGAAAAATTCAGCTATCATTTAGTGAATAAGTACTTGTGGTAAAGTTACCCTGTAGGTAATGGTCTTAGAACAAACCTTGGACACTGGACATCTTGTTTTCAGAATCATGATTAAGAAAGTCAAGTTTGAATACCAAAAAGAAGACCATTTGTGTTCCACTTAAGCAATGCTTTGCAACTCTTTTTCTCAAGCTTGCATGTGTGTGCATGTGTAGGGGGTGCCCATGGCAGAGCAGTGTTGAGGTCAGTGGGTAAATTTGTAGTGCTTGCTCTTTTCTTTTATGTTTATATGGATTCTAATGGTTGAATTCAGCTTACCAGTCTGATGCAGCAAAGTGCCTTTCAGATGCTGAGCCACCTCACCAGGACAACATGTGGATCTTTGGAGGGAAAAATAATTTGTGCCTGATTTGAACCCCCAAAGATGCTTTGATAATTGATCTGAGCAACTTGGTCATTTACAATACATCCAAATTAGTTCTTATATTTATCTGAAATTGAGAACTAAGCACTAGGGTGTCTTTCTCAAAGTGTGACCCAGCCATTGATTTTGCATTAGAGGACACAGATATTACAAATCTGAAAGTTTTTCCCATCTCCCAGAGGAGCTCAATCAGAAATACTAGGGTTGGGTCTATCAAACATTTAAGACCTTTTGAATAACACCACAGTTTAAGAACCACTGTATGCTTATGATTCTTATCCTCTGTATAGTTATTGTTAACTCTTCCGCATTTTAAATTCTTTTTACTGTTTTTTTTTTGATAAATACAAAATAAAGAAGGAAAAAAAAAAAGAACCACTGTATGAGTGTGAGCTTAGTGGTGTAGTGGTGGTGGTAATATTCATTTACCAGCTTTTATGTAAGAGATGTATAAGAAAATGAAGGTGGGATAGGGCTTCTCTGTGGTTGGGCAGTAGAGGGTGGTAGAACTGCTTCTCCCTGGCTTTTCCCTTTGATTCCATTTGTCTGTGCATTTTCTGGCTTTCATAGCTCTGTTCCATTTTTCAAATGCAGATGGTCCCTGGATTATGATCCATCAAGATCCTTCCTTTGGCTCTACAATGGTGTGAAAGCATGCTTATACAACCTTTCTGGTTTTTATTTTCAGTAGAGTTAATGACATGGCAATTCCAGCACCTCATTGTAAAATAGGATTTTGTTTGATGGTTTTGCGCAACTATGAGCTAATGTTAAGCATTCTGTGATTGTTTAAGGCGGGCTATTCTAACCTATAATGTTCAGTAGGTTAGGTGTGTTAAATAAATTTTCTCCAAACAACATTTCCACTTTACAATGGGTTTATCAGGTTGTAAACCTGTATGGAGAAAAGCAATGTCTTCTGCATTAATTATATTCCTCAAACACAATAAGCAAATTGAGATGCCACAATCCCCTTGACCCTGGCTATAAAATACCATGACTTTTGAAAGAGGGCACGGAAGCACAAAGTGAAAGGCTGAGTAGTGCTGCCTAGCTTGTAGGCAGAACATCAGGGCAGCATCCATCTTCGTATCTCTTTGTTTCTATATTATAACTCTTTGATTCAAAACTTCCATTTTCTTCAGATAAACTGTCAAACCAAAGTTGAAGGGGAAAATTAACTACCAATGGCTTTTGGAAAGTCAGCAAAACAGATTCTGAGTCCATTATACTTTTCTTAATAGTAGAACTTTCTGAGCCTCGCACCAGTTGGGAGGAGCTTCAATTATCTGTCTTTCTACATATTTTTAAATGAACTTTAATTAGAGTCTGATGTTACAACTGGTCATAATTATGAACTAATAATGTGCTAAATTTGATTAAAAGGAATCAAGATGTTTTGAGTTCTTCCAGAACATAAAGGGCTTCAAATCTCAAAAAAATACACATTCTTTGCATTCCCTATATTCAAAAATATCTAACACATATTTTTTTTCCTATTTTAAGGGAAAGCCTCCCAGGCTAAAGAATTTTTCCAAGATTTGAGAAGGAAAGAATTTTTGTTTAAATATGAAGCCTTAAAATAAAAGGACATTAGAATGAAGCTACCTTATTAGTTCTAAATTTACTTCTGCACGTAATTGACTTTCTCAAAATGTTGTAATCATTGGTTCACGTTTCTCTTTCATAACCAAATACTTTAGAAAAACTTTGCATGCTAGGCACTCTTTGGAACCCACAGTTTTGTTAGCATGTGAATGCTTTGGCAAGCTCTTCTGTCTAGACAGCCTTCCATTCCTTGGGTGTTTCATAAAAATCATGCTTTCTAAATATGCTTAGCCACTTATGTGTTTTCCTGAGAAATTCCTTCCACACAAATACATTGCTTATTCCTTTTCTAGCCACACCCTCTTGGCGGGCCTTGCGCTCCTAACACATTTGACTTCCTCTGACATGTGCTATTGAATCCTTTGTTTATTCCCTTGTATAGTGCCATGCAAGTTAATCTCTCTTTCCATCATTTTTCATCCTTGACTAAAGAAAATTATAAAATGAAGGAAATGTGCAAAAAGTTAACCTCACTTTCTCTTCCAATTAATTATTATATGATATTTCTCAATTTTCTCTGAATGTTTCTGTTGACATTTGTCCTATTTGGAATAGGCTGCAATATTGTAGTATTGAGATAAAATATGGAAAATCATATTTATTGACTCTGATAGAGTTTTCAGTGTCTAGCTGGCTTAGTTCAGCAGTACTAGTGATTTAGTAGTCTACAGTAATGCAGCTCTACTGTCACTACATATTGTGCCTTCACCAACTGATTGCAAATTCTGGATGACAAAGGTTATGTTTATCTGTTCTGTTTTCTCACAGGGACTGGCAAAGACCCTCAGTGGCTAGATATTTAGTATGTGATTAAGCATATCTATATACATAAGGAGTGATACTCAGTTTCTGGTTTATCTGCACTGTGAACATCAAAATATAGTCAAGTGCTATGTTTTAAAGGTCAGAGATTTCTTCAGTTTATAATCTGGCAGTGACATTTCTGTACTGATAAATCATACTAACAGAAAAGACAAGAAGAAAGGATGGAGAGAGGGGAAAGGAAGGAAGGAGGGAGGGAGGAATAGAGGAAATCACACACAAAAGAAGAGAAGGAAGGAGGATGGAAGGAGGGAGGCAAGAAAGGAGGGAGAGAATTAAAGGGAGGAAGGAAAGGAAGGGAAGGAAGGTACCACTTAAAGCTTTAGTGGCTTGAATAATGTAACCAAGCTTTTGTCATCTTTTACAACCACACACATTTGCATTGCTTTTTGATTCCAGCATCAACTACAACAAATTGTATATTCATTATTGCATGAGAAAAGAGAACTGGCTTCAGTCAGGATCATAAACACTTGATATTTAACTATAATATACAAACACCCTATTATTTTTACAACTAATACTAATATTATTGAATGACTTTATTTGTATATAGCCTTCATAAATCACCACTTAAGTTAAAAAAATTACAGACACATAAAGATAGCTAATAATTAATGATGATTAAGTTTTATGATTTAATGTTATCATAAATTTAAAGTTAAATGATTAAGCTTTAGCATTTGTTAAGATTGTGTATAATGGAGGAAACATTATATATTTAAAAATATGTCAATGTAACATATTTAAATATTAAACTGAATATTAAACTTAATTTTTTAAAAAAATAATATTTTAAAATTATACTTAAAATGACTCCTAATCACATTGAATGGCCCTTTGATAGACATTATTCCTTGTCAGAATTTGTGCTTTTGTTAAGAGTTGACACCAACTCTTAGATTTTCTGTAATAATTTACACATGTTGCATTATGGGAAATTTACTTCAAAATTTTGTAAGAAATACAATTACTACTTTGTTCATTATCTTTTTAAAATGGTGCACAGATATTTGAACTATTATAATGTTACTTTTTGTTTTATAAATCATGGTCTTCTATGATTCACTTTGAAAACTTCTATTGCCAAATCACACTCTAGTCTTGAGTTTTAGCTGTCAGAGAACTAAGTTTAAATGGGTTTTGGTTAAGTCTATTCTTTGAAACTGTCTTTCCAATTTGTAGAAGTGTATTTAGGAAATGGTGGCCTGTGCCAATTTGTAGAAGTGTATTTCCCACTTTCTCTTCTATCAAGTTCAAAGTGGTTGGGGTTAAGTTGAGGTCTTTGATCCACTTGGATTTGAGTTTTGTGCAGGGTGACAGGCTCGGATCTAATTGCATTTTTCTACACACTTCCTTCCAGTTATGCCAACACCATTTGTTAAATAA